>MU181942.1:918499-953003 GCA_016904865.1 Pissodes strobi
TCGTGAATTAAGTCATGCCACTGGAGTCTCCCTGGAGCTCCTGCATCTCATTTGTCACACTGTTTCCCTAGATGAAATATTTCTTGGCCAACTTTGCACAAGGGTCACCTAAGGTTTCATTTCGGCAATTTATTTCCGCCAGAAATAATTTGATATTGATTCTGTATAATCTTTCTATGTCTAGGAGCCTGAGGGTGATTTTCAACAAAAATATGTGGGTCCGCGCTCGCTTCTAGGTGAAAATGGATCGTAGAATATTTGTTACAGTATGTGATATATGGTAGTGCCTTTTTCATGTAATTAGTTCGTTTTAAGCTTACAATTTAATACTTTCGGTAGGGGTGGCCATATAAAATAAAGTGAAATTAAGTAATTTTATTGGTCCTGTCACAAAATAAGCTTACAGATGTAGTAGGTTCGGGAACACTATCAACATATTGATACATGAGTTTAAAATAATGCACTCAAAAAACCTATAGGTACACTATAAAAATCTGAAATAAAACAGATTGTACTAAGATACGACCATGTAAAGAAAATAGACCCAGCTAATGTCCACAAACTCATCATTATAGTATTCCTCAAAAGAATAAAAAGACCTTTCAATTAAAATTTATTCAATTTTTTCCCTGAAGACCGATAACAGCAAATCGCTAACACAAAGTGAAAATTTATTGAAAAGATTAGACGCATGCTAATTTAAAGCCCATCTAGATATATTAGTGTGCTAGGAAATAAGAGGCCGTTTCAAACCTCTTTGAATCAAATAACTCAAAATATGTGCTGAAAACATTACTTTTGGATTTTAGAAAATTTTTATTAAAATAAGCAATGTCAATACAGCGACATTACTAATTGAAACATGCTTATATTACACTATTTGTTATTTTACCTATATCACAAACTTGATTGGGAGTTAAAATTACATCACGCAATTTCCTATTTTCTTTCCTGCAATGAAAAATAATCTATGATCAATAAGAAAAGTTATAACTAAGAATTTTAAATTTAAAATATATGGCATATCATTTTTCTTGAGAAAAAGCTAGCTTATCAAAAATGTGATGAGTTTACCAATAATTTTATTATAAAATAAAACACGTTAATCATTGGTTTTCACCACACAGCTTAAAAAAATTACATAGGTAATTTTAGATAATTAATATTTAGTTCTTCTATGCTAAACAATCCAGTATAATTTTAAGAAAAATAACTAGTTAATATTCACTAACAAGATAAAACTTATAATAGATTTAATTACTTTACTTTAAACGTATTGCTATGAAACCAGTTCTACATCATTTTCTATTTAAGACTAAAATTTTGCAAATATATAAAGTCTCAATAGTTGCTAAAATGTATCGTGCCAAAGAAAACAGCATTATCAGGAGAAGATCGGAAAATGATTTGTTGTTCGACGAATTTTCGTACAGATATCTGTTCCTGGGATTGATATAATTATTGTTGCCTTTAGGTTTGATATTGTAACTTATAGGTACGTAAATAATTCAAATTTTTATGAATAATATTATGTATTAAGACATTTTCATAGTGATTTTGTATTATGGCGCCTTATTGTTCCTACCTAATACTCAATTTTCTTGTTGGCTTCGCTAGCTTATTGTTTTCTTTAATTTGTCCTTACCTGTTTTAGCTCTATTTATTATGTTCTTTCATGTTATTCATAATTTTATTACTGATTTCTCTACTGTAGTGGTAGTGTTAAATTTTGGAATTTACTACTCTATATGGTTTTGTTTATGTTAGAGTCTCCAGAAATATTTTGAATTATTCCGTAATGGCTTTAAATGTGACGCACGGGCACGATATTTCTACAGACACAGCCTTAGACTTATTGTTGCCACCATGATATACATGCAACTCTCAAATCACAAGAAATCTGATAAATATAAATTCAATAAGATGATCCTTTAATTTATGGTATGAAGTTTATTATTTTGTTTACTTTTTAGTGAAAACTGCATACCCATAATCATATTATTTGTAAACTAAGATATTTACGACTATTTTTAATATTATTATGGTTAATTGATATACATCAACCAAATAAATATTTTAAAACGTTAATTAATTCTGTTCAGGCACAGAGGTTTATTTCTGTGCATAGCGGAAAAGGTTTAGCAAAGACTTCAATTAAATTGGTACTTTAGCACATTTTCTTGGACACGACAGCGCATTAAATATTTTAAATTGCTAATTTTGAAATGGGAATTACGGATGTGAATTAAAAAGGGCGCTGGAAATGATAAAATAAAATTTATTAACAAAGTAGTATTGCTGATAGCATTAAATATGTCATCACCGTATAGGATACAATTAGCAACTACATGGAAATGATGAATATTTTATGAGGTTTACCGCACTTTTCTGTGAATAAATAAGGAAAATATTTTTTTTCCTTTTAACATATATTGAAAAACGGGTTTTGATTTAGATCTTAGATATGTGTCCTCAGAGGCAACAATCATTTAAAAAATTAGATTTCTATATTTTTTATAATTTTGATGATGTAGAATATTTTAATGAACTCAGTAGTAAAAGTATGATATAAGAATAAAAAGTGCTAACAGAAAAATAGAGTGTGTATATAGAAAAAAAGAAGATAAAAAACCGCAAGTTCTGAAATTTAACATTGAAACTAGAAGAAAACATTTCTCTTAAATAAGAAGTTGATCCTATTTCTAAGCATAAATATGTAAAGCACCAAAAACTAAATAAATTGAAATTTGTTCCAAGTTTTTATAAAAAATAGCATGCCAATTAGGTACCTTAGATCTGATTTTTACTACATTCTTTGCATATTTTGTGAGTACATTCGAGGCACACTGGGTTCATACATATAAGGCATAGGTACTGATTTTTACGTTTGATTCATTTTGGGCACAGTTAAGAGATATTTTTTATTTCTAATCGTCCGTTATTATTAACCCTATGTTGATTTTTAATTTATCTGGTGTTGCTCCTATAATATGCTTGATGCCGAGCTGGATTTAAAATGTTATTCTGAGATCTTCTCTTCATGTGTGTTCTTTGGCTAACTTTAGAAATGTTCATGTGGATATTTCAGGCGTGCTTGGAATAGAACTGCATAAAATATAGAGTTAGGGATACATGCTAGATCCTGTTTCTTTATTTTTTGAGGGCAAGCAGGAAAGTAGAATTTCACGTTTGTTCTTTTTTATTGTGACCTACTAAAAAACATAAACCTACTAATTAAATATCACCCTGTCCCAAGTTTGAACTTGAACTTGACAAATGTTATATAAACATTCACTGTTAATTATAAACAACTTTCGGGAGCGATTTTAATCCTTAATGATTCGCCATCAGCATTTTGTAAAATATAAATACGCAGGCAAACGCCAAATTCATCAGGCTTTCGTGTCCCTCAATTCCGCTCAATCTAGGAGCGGTACAGCACACAGGTGCGTACACTTCTAGCTGTTCTATCTTACAACCCCCATATCTGTGAACACCTGGACACAGGTCTAGGACGATTAGGTTCTTACCTAACCTGGGTGGACATATGCACACGTATACGACATTCGGGGGACACTAAAAGTAGAGAGAGTCGAATTTACGAGTGAAGTATCAGAATTTCCAGTAAAGGGATAGTTTTTGGGGATTTTGCCTTAGAAATCTGTGATAAACTTGAGCCAGAAAGACTTACCTTATAAATATCAGAACGAATACATAAATAAGACAACCCCGCTCCCATAAACTTTATTAATAAAAATAACGTCGCTTTCTAGAAAAGCTTTGAACTAAGCATCCCTCGAGAAGACATGCACTTAATACTAATTGGGTATAGTCTTAATTTATGTATAAACTTAAACACGCCTTTATTAGTATACAGTCTTGTTAAGTTTGTTTGTAAATAAACTTGATATTGTTTTTATCGATGTGTCTCCTTTATTATCTCTTCTCAACTTGACGTAGTGCGTTCTTAAATCTGGGCTACTCTCCTGCACGCTAGATAAGACGTGGCGATACAAGAAAAAAAAAATTCGTGACAATATTATTAAGCTCGATGGATGAGAATTCATATTTCTTATTTTTTACGTTCGTCCCACGTTAGTGCGATGGGTTTCTTTTGTGTGGTATTTTTTAAAGATTTATATTTGGATATTGATTTAACTGTTGATAGTTGCGCCCCCGCAGCTAGCGGAAGGCTATTCGCAAAGTTGACACAAGACATTCGTAAATATACTTGTATTTGCCGAATAGTTTGCATGTTTTTATGGTCCAATGCAACAATGGTTTTTCATCAACTATGCTAGTGCATGTACTGTACTTGCGATGCGGCGGAATCGGTTCTCTTCCCGTCGCGTCGGCGAAAAACATTTCTTTTTTTAGCTTATAGGTTCTCATAGGTTCTTATAGGTTCTTCTTAAAATTAGTTAAGAAAAGACATTTTGTACATTACACATGTTCACTTGAATATACCTGGATATGACCCTAACTCCCGATGTCGACAAAACTCAGGATTTGCTGTTTCAATACGAGAGGATTTATGTTGTCAATGAAAAGAAACATAAGAACCATGCGGTTCAAATTAAGCACAGATCGAGCAACCGAATTCACTTGTCGCTTGTATAGACCATCTAGCGAACACCAATATAAACGGCTCTTCTCAAATCTTGACAAGCAAATTGATTTTCTGCAGATCGGCAGATATTATCATAGTAGACGACTTCAACTTACTAGTTTCGACTAGTTGAAACACTCAAAAAATAAACGACGCTGAAGGACGAGAAGCCGAGACTTTCGCTCCTGGATCTATTCGTAACAACTAATCTGATCAACTAACCGTTGGACTTATCAGACGACCATTTTGTCTCCGTAATCTGTGAACTTGCTATAACACAGTCAAAGGTTTGGCGAGAAAAGTTTGGCCCTACAAATGTATAACGTGGCGCGATCTTCGTGAGTTTTATCTTTCTTTTCTTCAAAACAATCAAATCTGGTAATGAGATAACTAAAGCTATCTTAGCTGGTATGGAAGCTTTCATCCCCTCTTCTATAAAATGTATCTCATGGTTTTTTGTTTGATCGCAAATGGCACTGAGATCCGACAGCCGAAAATCGAAATATATTCATCACGACTAGAAACCAGTGTAAGGTTAGCCATTGACCAGAGCAAAGAGGGATATAACGAGCAGATCCCGAACAAGCTTCTCAACTGACCTAATGGATCAAGATCCTTTTGGTCAGTTGCCAAAGCTGTCAATCTGGGTTTACCAAAGATCTCCATTCCACCACTGGGCAAAAATGATGACCTAAGAGCGGTAATGGCCAAAGAAAAAGTGAACCTTCTTGCCGAAATGTTTGCGTAAAATTCTACTTTAAATCCTCAAGGAAATACTGTCCGAAAGTGAATTCCTCAATGCCAGGTCTGCTATTTTCCCAACGCGAAGTTAAAATGCTCAAAAGGCTAAGCACAAACAACAGGACCGGATAGCGTTCCCGCAATAGGGCTGAAGAACTATACTGTTCAACTAACAGCTCCACTATGCAGGCTTTCTCCATATCATACAAAACTGCATACTTTCCTTCTAGCTCGAAATGCGTTCGGGTGCAACTAATCTCGAAGAAAAGTAAAGAACGATTCCAAATAACTACCGTACAATTGCGTTAGTTCCCATCATGCCCAAAGTCATGGAGAAACTGATTATCAAATAGCTCTTAAAATATCGCGAATTGGCAAGCATCATAAGCGATCGCCAGTATGGCTTTCGCAAGGGTAGGTCCATGGGAGATCTCCTGACTTTCGTGACCTACCTATGGGCCAAAGCCATCGAGAGCTATGGATAATCTCATGCAGTATCCCGACATATCCCAAGCATTTGAGTGGCATGATCGATTATTAAGTAAATTGATGCATACGGACTACCACCAGCACTGCTTATAGAAGCAGATGCTATCGGGCTCTCAAATTTCTTAAGAGATCGAAATCGGAGTTGGTATTGATGGACACCTCTCGGAGGAATTTAAAATTAATACCGGAGTTCCTCAAGCCTGTATATGCCTGCTCTATATCAACGATCTCCTATACAGGACAATCAATTTTATTTATAGCTTTGCAGATGACAGGATTCTTATATTCCCATTGATATTGCGGACTCCAATGACCGCTGCTCCTTCCCAACGCAAGCGAGAAAATCAGACTGCTGCCATCAGTGAGGATATGAACGCCACCGCGGAAAGGTGTGGAATGAGGGACTCAAGCAGCTTTCTTCTCAAAAAAAGCAAACACCGCAGGACTAGCTGGGCATTAACATAGAAAACAACACGTCTTGGAGTAATCGCGTGACCCAAATCGCCAAGACAGAAGAAGAAAAGTTAGAAGTACTCTATAGAGCAAAAAAGTTGTATACACCTCATCAGCTCTTACTGCTCTCTAAGACACAGATAACATCAACGCTGGAATACTGCTGCCATGCGTGGAGCTCGGCACCCAGACACTTGCTTAAGACATTACACTCCGCAGAGAGGAGAGCAGTCCGTGTTGCGGATGACCCAGAGTTGATTAAAGACCTTGATAGCCTGGAACATCAAAGAAAAGTGGCGGATCTATCTCTTTACTATCGATACTACTACAGAAGGTGTTCGAATGAGCTGACACTTTTGATTGTCTGAATGACTGCATCGCTCTGGAATGGACTTCCGAGTAACGTCTTCAACTCCAACGTCCATAGTCTTCTCCACACACGCACCGCTCATTGAGTGGTATGGGATTTTCCTTTTGTGTGTGTGCCAAACCTAAAAATAAAAAAAAAACATGTTATGAAGGTAAATTAGCCAAACTAACCCAAGGGGCTAAAGGCAATTCAATGTAGCTAACCTAAGAGGAAACGTAATAAGAATTCAGTTACAATACCTAACAGGTCATTGCGATTAATCGTGTTAGAGCAGGAAGGAATGTGAATATAAGGTTTATGTAGTGAGATTGTACGACCCAAACAATCAAAAGCCTTCTATGAATCAAGATACAGTCACCAACCTGAAAACTTTCATCAATAAATTCAGCAATGTACTGAGACACATCAAACAAATTGGTAATAATGGATTTTTCTTTAAAACCCTCATGCTCCTGGGGAACTACGTGGTACTTAATATCTTGCAGATCGTACATATAAGGGAACAGGTATGTAGGAAAGGAATATAATTTTATTGAAACATTCTGGTTCTTGCTTTTTCGTAAACTCGTTCTCTCAATGATAAATTTTATCGTTCGCTAGGTCTAAAACCATTACGTTATTTTCTAAATTCATGTAAATAATGCAATACCGATTGGCCCCAGCACTGTCAGGGATCAGTAATATGCAATAACTCTTTATTGTCGCATTCGATATATTAGTTAATATTTGCATATTTTTATTCAGCCCTACTTTATTTTCAAGAGCACATAAATATACCAACAAAGAATCCAATCGAGGTGGCAAAAGTATCTAACATTAAATTGCCAGGACGGAAATGAAAGTAACATCTAATGAAAATAAATTGTTTTGTTTCTCTTAGGGTTAAATTAAAGTTTAATTACATTTGTAAGAATTTATTTCGCTCTCTGCTTCTTTGAATATTTAACAGTTGCTATTTCAGTAGTTGTTTTCAATAATGGGAACGGATAGCTATTTTATGGGTGTAATTCGATGCAAATTAGCAGCAGCCCGTTTGTGTAAGAAAATTTTTCCGCCTTTCCTTGTTTTAATTAAAATTCATCAAATGGTAAAATAACGCTGATTAAATTCCGTACTCTAAATATTCCTTAGAGATTTCTATATGCGCTTAATATGCAGTGTTCATGAAGACACATACGATGAATGCAAGTCAATATAATTTTGGATCAGCTTGCTAGTAACAGGGTAATATGTGATATGGCTGCATAGATCCATCATTTTGGAAGCGTATGGTCCTAAGTTTATAAAACATTACAAAGTTTGCATTTTGAAAGAACGATCTTTCAAAACTTGTACAAGTCCTTGATATTTATTACTTGGAAAGTAGAACTGAAATATCTCGCATGTACGAGGCTTGTACAATATAAGTTTTTTTTTGTAATTTCAGCAAGATAGTCTATAAAAAATACATTGTGCGTTGAGGCTCCTATGATGAGCATTTATGATGGACTACTTTTCTATTAGCGAATGATAATTAAATTGATTAAAATTGGCAACAGTGTGATGCGTTCTTGACAGTTTCGGGCCATTAAAGCAGAATAATTCAAGATTATTAAATCGTGCAAGTGATACTCGAATAAACCTTATGGATGAATCGTCATAATTAAGTAAAAATAAACGAAAAGCCTTTATCAAAAGATTTAAAAAAGTATCGTGTTAAATTACTGAATCTGCGACGTGGCTGAACAGTGTTGCCGGAATGCCTGAAGTAGAAGTCTGTGATATTTGTAACAACAATGTAGCAGAAAGCGAAGATGACTTGCTGTGCGACAAATGTTTAGTTTGGAAACACAGAAAATGCTTGTCAATGAGTGAAAAACCTTACGAAAAAGTAAGTAGATCGCAAGATATATGGTTTTGCGACAACTGTAAAAACAAAAGCAATGATGGAAAAAAGATACCCACAAAAACTACACCATCGCCGATGTTATGGCCAGATTGGAAGACATGGATCAGAAGTATAACACACTATTTCAGAAATATAACGAACAAATCAATATAAATGAAGAACTTATACAAATAAAGGAACAGCTAAATAAAAATAAACAAAAGGAACTTAATAATAATATTATCATACAATTAATTCCATATGAGGGGAATAAAAAAATTAATGGAGTTATCAAACAAATTGGAGACCTGCTACAACTTCCACTGCAGGACCAAAAATTTACTGCATATCGTCTAGGGCAAGACGGTAAAAGAAACAATCCCATTAAAGTTATATTTCAGAATGAAGATACTAAAACTAAAATAGTGAAATCCCCGAGAAGAAAAACTCTGAATGTGCAAAAATTGGGATATGATGGTAACAGCAAAGTGTACCTCAATCATGATCTCACTAAAAGACATTGGGAATTGTTTAAGGCTGCCCAGGAATTCAGATAAAAACAAAAATTATAAATACCTGTGGGTAAGTAGGGGAAGTATACTTATGAGAAAGGAAGAAACGAATAAAGTATTACTAGTAAAAAGTGAAGATGACTTAAAGAACTAAGCCATGAGGATAATACTCTTCGAATTGGATATATGTATGTCCAAAGCATGCGTAACAAGATTGATGATCTCCAATGTGTTATTATGAGTAATGATTGTGATGTGTTGTTACTGGTAGAAACATGGCTCGATGAACAAGAAGTGAACATGTACGAAATGAAGGGATAAAAAGCAATACACTCATGTAGGGAAAAGAGAGGTGGAGGTGCAACAATCTACATAAAAAATACCATTAAGATTAGAGAACTTGATAAAACCGACCCTCAAGAAAAATTGAGTTGCCTGAGTGCAGTCATGGGAGACAACAATTTAAAAGTAAGTCTTATATATAGACCACCAAGTTATGACTATGATCAGTGTAGCTCGTATCTAGAATCAATATATCCGAAAAAACATCTAATTGTAGGAGGCTTTAATGTAAATCTCATGGAAGAACACCAAATGCAGGTGATAGAGTATAAAAATAACATAGTTTTAAATGGATATCAAATTTTAAATAAAATTGATGAGCAAAATGCCACACGGGTAACCTTAAATTCAAAGAGCATTATTGATCATATAATAACTGATCTAGGCAACGAAAATAATTGTAAAGTTACTGTTCACAGTGACTCAATACCAGATCACAAAAGATCGGAAATAAAAGTTAAAGAGCCACAAAAAATCCACAAACCAAAAGTAAAATATGAAACTAAGGCAATATACCATGCCAAATTTGTGCAAATTTTTAGAGACAGGATCAGTGATGTAAATTTGCAAACTTTCCAGGACCTTATACATTTTATTACTGATTGTAAGAGTGAATGTGAATATCTAAAGACGACAGTGTGCAGGGAAAATAACATGCGGGTGACAAATGAGCTATTAGAAATGATAAAACATCGTGATCAGTTGTTTAAAAAAAGAGTGCAGACCCTGAAAATATACAGTTAATAACTGAATTTAAAAACCTTAAAAACAAAATCAATAATAAAATTGAAGTTTTAAAAAACAAATACTTTAGGGAAAAATGAGAGGAAACTGGGGAGGATTTAAGAAAACAGTGACAGTTCATAAAAATGAACTTGTAAAACCCAAGACCAAAGAAAACATCATAGAAGCACTACTAGCAGACAACATAGAAGTAACAATTCCTAAAGATATATTGAATGAATTGAACAAACACTTTACAACTATAGGTAAAAATATTGTAAATAAACTAAACTGTGATATTGATAAAATTCCAAAGAATTTAAAAACTAATATTGCTTTTGAGGAAATACATTGTAATAGTAGTATTTATACAAACCCTACAAGTACCTTAGAAATTAATAATGTAATTTTAGATCTTAAACGGAACTCTTCCCCGGGTCATGATGATGTTCTATTATGTGCTTAACCTAGAAGAAGAACTTGTGCTTATATTGACAAACTTAACAAATAATGTACTCTCCACTGGAGTCTTTCCTCAAGAACTTAGATTAAATATGGTGATTCCATTTCATAAGTCAGGACCACAAAATATAAATGAAACTATGGGAAGCTATCGCCCCATATGTATCGTAAGCGTATTTTCTAAAATAGTGGAAAAAATAATTAAAAAAAGAATTCTTGATTTTGTTGAAAGGTTTGTCGGTATGGATGGATTTCAATATGGTTTTGCAAAAAATAGTAGCACTTTGAGCACCACACTTGACCTCATAAACACTATAATGACTGGGTTGGATAGTAGCAAAATAGTGTTAACTGTATTTATAGATTTGAAAAAGGCTTTTGATGTGGTAAGCTTTTATGTCTTATTGGATAAACTATATAAAATGGGGATTAGGGGTAATATGTATAATCAAATAAAAAGCTATTTACTGGGGGGTCAACAATACATTAAATTAAACAACTCACTGAGCGAAAAAAGAGAAAATTATTATGAGGTTCCACAGGTCTCAGTATTGGGGCCTCTGTTCTACTCATTATATGTTTTGAGCTTAAGAAATGCAGGGCTACAGGCTAGATTCGAATCTTCATATATCGCTGATGATGCTGCTCTTGCGTATAGTGCAAAAAATTAATATGAGTTGGAAACATTAGTGAATGCAGATCTGAAAAAATACACGAACAAGTTATTGTGCAATAAGCTAAAGATAAATACTGATAAAACAAAACGTATGATTTTTAAACAAAAAAATTAAACAGACAGATAGAAATAGACAACCACACTATTGAACATATAAATGAAATAAAATACTTGGGTCTAATTATTGACAATAAACTAAATTGGAAGGAACACATAACACATATTATCAGCAAAATAGCACCAATGATCAGGTAGGTGTATAAAAACAGATCTTATCTATCGCACAAATAAAAAATTAATGTAAGAATGCATTTTTTGTACCGCATTCTAGATATTTACTACCTGTGTGGGGTGTGTGTGGAATAAACAACTTTGGAGGTATTCAAGTAACTCAGAACAAAGTTCTTAAAGCATTATTTAATTATGATCGTTTGACACATACAGCATTGCTTTACAAAGAACTGAATGTATGTCAACTCCCATGTTTATTACAACTTGAACAAAGCAAAATAATACATTAAATAATCAATAAAAGTCAAAAGTCAATTACTAACATCCAATTTAACTCTGATATACACACACACTTTACTCAGTAACATGATGACATTGCACACACTAACGTTAGAACCAACAAAGGTCTGTAAAACCAAATGTATCAGGCATCACAGCAATACAATAGATTGCCAACAGAAATAAAACAAATAAGGTAAGAAAAAACATTTATTAAAAGACTGAAAATAAAATAAAAAAAACTTATAGTTAGGAATAAGATTATTAAGATAGAACAAAATTAGGTGTTATATGTATATTGCTTGTCGTTTGTTTACTGGTGTAGGATTGGCGATAAACTATTTAATGTGGTGTGTACTTGTTTTTGTTAAAATTTCGAAAAGAAAAATTTTAAAATGTGTTTTTTAAATGATTTTAAATTGGGAGAAAAAAATTTAAGTTTATATTGAATGTTATGTAAATAAAACTTTTACTAGTTTAAGGAGTATTATCATTGATACCGGTGCTTAAAGCACTGTTTAAAGGATCAATTTGTGAATTTTTAAAAAACATATTTCCTTTAATAAATAAATTGTTTCAAGAAAAATCATACATGCTTCTCATATTCTGAACATTCAAATGATCGTAGAAATAACTAACGGGTCTTCAGCCAATAAGGTTTATTAGTAGTTCTATTTCTCCAATCATTGCCCAATATGTAATGGATGATTTATTAGAACAATGTTTAGAAAATTTAACTTTTCAACCAAATTTTATTAAAAATTTTGTTGATGATATTATTTGTTGTATTCCTAGTGACAAAATAAATGAAATTCTTTTAGTTTTTAATAATTACCACCCAAAATTACAATTCACGATTGAAAAAGAAGTTAATAATCAAATACCTTTTTTAGATACAATGATAATTAAACAAAACAATAATATTCTAATTACCGATTGGTATTTAAAACCTGTCCACTCTAAAAGATATTTAAATAATTTTTCTTACCATAGTAATAAAATGAAAATTAATTTAGTTTTAGCTTTAAAAAATAGAATAATAAACCTAGTGCATCCTACTTTAATAAATAAAAATTTACACAAACTTAAAGACATCCTTATAGATAATAGTTATCCAATAAATTTTCTAAAAAAATTGCTTTTTAACATTAGAATAAATAACATCAACAATAATATGCATGATAACATCAATAATGATATTTCAAATGTTTGTTATGCTTCATTTCCATATATCAAAGAACTTACTCCGAAAATAATAAAAATTTTTAGAAATGAACCTGTAAAATTAGCGCTAAAAAATGTTAAATCTATTGGTAACTTATATTCAAAATTAAAAGATAAAACTATTGCTTTAAATTACTCAAATTTAGTATATTCAATTCCATGTAATAATTGTGATAAAAAGTATATTGGACAAACGTGACAAAATCTAAAAAATAGAATTTCTGGACATAAAAGTGACATAAGACTTCAAAAAAATACTTCTGCTTTATCTGAACATGCATATATTACTGGTCACATACCAAACTTTAATGAAATCAAAATTCTCCATACAGAAACAAATTTAAATAAAAGGTTATTTTTAGAAATGGTCGAAATAAATAAAACTAATTCTATGAATAAGAGAACTGAAATTGATGATTTAAGCTCAATTTATTCTTATATATTATCACTAAATAATCGATAATTTTGTACCAATACACCTTGCATTTTTACTAAATTAGGTAACATCAAATATCAAGTATTCCTTTAATACCTCGTAAATTATTTATTTTGAAACAAAGTAGATTGACTTTGACATTTTATGTAGTTCTATATGTTATTCTAATATTTTACCAATTTTTTACAATATTTTTTAAAATGTTATAATTGCCAAAATTGAGTTAAACTAGATTTGATTGTAAGTTGCCAGAAAATTGTTATATATTGTACATTAGTATATAAAATAATTTTTAGCCCTGACGAAGGTCACGATATACTGACCGAAAGCTTGGACGCAAAACAAATCAACTTTTAATAAACCTTATTGGCTGAAGACCCGTTAATTATTTCTACATTCAAACATACAGCCGTGATCCTATGAATAAATTCAAATGATCATACGTTTTCTAAACATCCTCATATCGCGAGTCCTTTGATCGCAAATTGTTATGACGTCGAAGGTTTGGGCGGGATAATAGAACAATGCTCTGCGAATTATTATGGTTTTGTTAATGTAGATAAAGCAAAAAACGCGAGTCTAAATGGAACTTCGGCTACTTTTATCATTTTGGTTTGGGGCAGTGATTCGGCTCTGTGGCTGTAAATTTTTGATATATTTTCAATTTGACATTTAAATTTTCCAAGTTATTGATAGATTTTTACCTTTTTCGTAAAGTTCTCCTTTAGACCGTTAAAAAACTTTTTTAAAGCAAAGTTTGGTAACTCGGGCTTACGAAATATTAGTACTTGGTTTTAAAAAAATCTATCTGTGACTATTGTTCTAAAAATGCTAAAATTTAAAAATAGTTATTTACATACCATGGGAGGAAAGTTGTGCATACCTGAGGTATGTATATAGTTTTTTCTTCTACCTCTCACTTCGTTATTTTTATATACCCACCTCGATAGGCCACTACCGATATATGAAGATTCGAATACTTATGGGAATTTTTTGAGAGGGAGGAAAATTGTTGTTCTCAGGGAGGAAAAGACTTTCCCTCCCCGGGAGGAAAATAACCATTTTCCACCCTCGTTTCGGGGTCGAAAATTACGTTTTCTAGTAAGGTAGTAGACAAAATATATAATTTATATATGGTAAATCCAAGCGTTAATTTAATTATGTCTCAATTACAGATTATTCTGATGAACTCGCTGATATCCTTAATATCAGATAAACTAAAATAATCATAAAAGGTAGCAAAAAGCCACTATAATTGCAGTCTCGTTTATTAGGTTGTCATGGACTGTTTTGACTTTTAACGAATAAAATTTTATAAATCCTTTTAATTTGAACAATAATAAAATCAGTTTATATGCGTATAGATGAAAGGATGTTCTACCACTTGTATCAGCGAGTTTGCACAAAATAAAATTTTTATTTTCTTATTTAACAGAAAACATGTGGAAAAATATGAGGAGAGAGGGTTACGTGTGCCTAATACACTGTTCCGGCCTGAAGGCTTTTTTCCATTTCGGTTTTTGTGTGGATAAAGTTCCACTTCTGATGTGTTTTCGACAAGCACACTCAATTTTTTTTTAAATTAATTCCTATTTTCTAAATCTTCTGGAGTTTCGTATTTTTATTTTCCTGGATGTTCTGATAATATGAGATATGTGATTAAAATATATAGGTTTTTGTGTTTCTTGGTATGAATTTTAATAATATATTACCACTAAGTGCGTTTCTGTACTCGGCTTTCCCGTATATGTTAGGTATGGCTATATAGTATATTATATAAGTCTCGTCATCAAAATAAAATATGCAAAGCTAAGAGTAGCAAAGATATTGCATCTGTATAAGGTTTAAATACCGTAAAATAGAGTACTACATTATAGCGTACTATATATCAATCACTATGTAAAATTGCCTAATAGATTGACAATTGGCTAAAAATAACCAGTTATAGAAATGAGATAAATATAAATCTCAATTAATGTCTTTCCTTTTAATTTGGCATTTCAATCCTACCGTTCCCTAACTCCATAATGATTTGAAATTTTCCTTTTCTGCAAATAATAGGCACTTAATTTAATTCACTGGTATAGGAATAGTTCCTTTTTTGTCTAATTTGCTATTTCTCCAAAATAGGAATTAAGAATAATTGGTCTGGAATAATAATTATATAATTGGCCACAATATTTATTGGCCATTACCAAATATGGGAGCAAATTATATATCAATCTCGGCACAACTAATTCAAGTAATTTTATTTATTTGAAGGATATAGCAAAAAATGTTATGAAGTAATTACTAAACCATATTAGTTTATTTTCTTGAAAGGCAATGAAGAAAATTATGGCTCATATATAAAGAATCACTAAAAAGTGGAGTTGATTTTTAGGTCTATATTTTGTTTTACTGGTGATATTAATTGATACATTATGCAAGTTACAAATATCTCTTATTATTGTACCACATATTTAAATTTCCTTTGAAATAGCTACAAGGCTGATTTGTTAAAGTTTGTTTCAAAACCCGAGAATATATTAAAACATCCGAGAACCTAAGAAAGGTCCAATTTTACAATCATGTTTTGGCTATTACATACAGCGCAGTAAAATAGGGTAAAAAACCCTTAAAACCTCAAACGAATGTCTACGAAAGGTTTCACGAAGGTTTTCGGTTCACCTGGTCCCTGGTACCTGCCAAACAAAATACCTAAAGTTTACCCTGCGGGTTTCCTGGTGTTTCAAGGTCTTATCCCTGGAATCCACTAAAATTGCGTTTTTAAGCCTATTCATGTGAAATATGGGCGCAAAATTCATGTAGAACTACTGTGTCGACTAGGATTTCACCTTGCGCCTTGCATCGTTATGTCATCACCGAGGTCATCATCCTCCCAGCCTCGCTGTTTCTACTTACCGGCGCGCCTGCGCCACCACACCTGCATGTTTCAACAGTGTGCTTTTCTTATGTGTTAGTGATTAGAGGGAGTGCATTCTCTGTGGTGAATTTCAGCTTCAAGGAACGATAAGTGTAAATTTGGAGAAAAGTATAGGGACCAATGGTTTCCAGAAATGTGTTGAAAGGGGGTCTATTTAGCATACCCCGTAAAGTTTTTGGAAACTACTGGCCCGGTCAGGTGATAGAGCAAGAATTGATGGGGCCTCTGGAAATTCAGGCGGCCTAACAAAAGGCAGAGTGATAACAGAAGGCACTCTCGCACATTACGTACAGAAAAATCCGGTGTGAAATAGCAATACCATAAAAATTACTGCCGTATGAATTCTAATAAAAGTCACAATCTTGCTGAATACTTTCTGATTATTTTTGTTTTACTTCTGATTTAATTCCCGGTAAGTGATAACCGTTTTGGTTAATTGCTTCTAATGCAGTTTTGGTTGTTGACACCATACCAAACAAATATTGCAGGAAGAATTATGATTCAATAAATAAATAGCTTGAAAAACTAATAAGATATAAAATATGCATGCATGTCAAAGGCATTTTATTCAATTAAAGAATTGACAAATTGTGAAAGCGGTTCATGATATTCTTTTGTATTATAAGATCTGGCTTCAATATAATAGTAATATAATAATAAAAATTTATTTAAAAAACACTTATAAAACCGGTCATATCTACATATGAACTGTTTTATAAGTGTTTTTAAATATATTTTTATTATTATTTTACTATTATATTGAACTAATGTACAATATGTATTGTTTGGAAATAAAGACATCTATCTATCTATCTATCTACGTGTATTATTTTTTCTTTAAAAGATATTACTATAGTTGATACCATAACAAATCTAAAATGCTTCTGAAGTAAAATTTCTTATTTTTGTTACAGGTAATATTATCTGTTCAAATGGACAAGTCTTCATCAGCAACCAGGACTTAGCTGCACAAATAGCGACACCAGTAGTGAAAAATGATAACCTTGTAACTCAAACCGTTTATGGATTTCTGGATTTCACGACGACAATTGGCAACACCGTCATGGTATTCTCTCCACAAAGTTCGTCTGCAGTAATAGGTTAGTATGGGTTAGTTTGGATAAACTATGATAGAAAATTACAAATGACTTGTTTCTAACTTGACATTAAGCTAATTAGATTTCGTAGCCACACAATGTAGTGACGCAAATAATAAAGAGCCAAAACCGTTGGGTCTCGGGTTAGAGCGTATTATATGGCAAATTTCCATAAAATCCAATTGAGTTAAAGAAATATATTTTTTTTTTTAGTAAATTAAAGGCTTATGTGAGGTAAACCTTCGATATAATATACGTTCGTTTCATGGCATAAATTAAATACATTATCGCCGGTTCTAAAATTTTTGGCAAGCCATTCTTTAAACATTCAGAATTAAGCAATCCGGCACTTTTCAATATTTAGTTTTCTTCAACTATTCCAATATGGTTCGTATTTTCATCATTTCACTAAACTACGTCATCTAGTTTGCTCGTAGCATGTAATATAATAATATATATTTTAAATTACTTATTTCAGAAAAAGGAAAAGATGTTGCCTCAAATATCATAATAGATACAAAACCAAACATAGCGCAGAACGAAGTGATCAATATCAAGCCCTCGAAAACGCTACCAGTTGTTAAAAAAACAGAAACAGAAAAAAAGGTGTCATCGATAGTCCAAATTAATTCCGCTCCAGAAACGAAGCTCTCAAGTAAAGTGGAAATTAAGTCTTCTCCTGCCACTCAGGTAAATGTAATCGAGAGTAAAGCAGTGCAAAAACCCAATCATCCTCCGATAATTATAAGTAAAGTCGAAGTTATCGAAGAAGCTAAGCCCACGGTGCAACACAACGTAATCACCAAAGTGGAAATTGTTACAGAGCAGCCAAAACCGGTAAGTGGTAAGATTATGTTAGATATTAAATCATTTATGATTGGATAATTTCAAATTTTAAAATGCGGGTTTGTTGTCAACGTTTTACATTATGCTTGCAGCTATCGCCTTATTATCAGAATTTGTTACGAGGGAAATCAAACAAGCATCTCACAGTTAATAAAGATAACGTATATTGATTCTATGTCGTTAAAAATACCACAGGGAGCGCGACAAAATGGTAATTACAAATTTCTTTTTTGCGGAATATTTTTCTTCTGCATTTTACTCTGACAAAAATCAAGGCAACCGTTTATTTTTAACTGAGAGAAAAATATGCTTGCGTGATGCACGCGTAACGTGTGTAGAAATAAGGAAGGATACCGACTATATCTCAAGAACTATTAGTCCTAGGACTTTCAGGTAATTTTTTTTTGTAAATTAGGCCATAAGAGATTGCTCGGAATAATTTTGAATCCACTAGGAAAATATATTCCGTGGTATGATTAAAAAGAGTTGTTGCTTGTACTTCAAGTAAGACCTTTTACTTACTAGCCTGTGTGGTGTGGAGTATGAAGGAAATTCTTCGATGGGTAGTATTTATTTAGGTTAGATATATAAACTTGTACTAAGTACCAGGGCGTGTTTAACCTCACCTGGTTCGATTGTTGTAATAACATAACTAAGCTATTTGTTCTATGGGGTAGTAATCATGAGTGAGAGTGATGATAGTGTTCAACCAAGTGCTAAGGATGTTTAAAATATGGAAGATGATATAGATCTTCAGATGGCATTTGTTCTTTTGTTAGAAGATTGTAAAATAGTTTTCGAAAAGCTGCTCCAGCAACCAAAGCAGAAAAAGATGAAGCAGCTAAGCCAGTGTCTGGCTTAGCTGCCAAGAATACCAAAGAAGTAATCACTGTAAAACAGAATATGAAAAAATTTAACAATCTGAAAACCAAAGTAAAACATGCCACTGACCTTAAAAAGACGGGTAACAAGAAAATTGTAGTCACAGATTGGTAGATGAACTTTTATGCTATTTGAAATAAGTAGGAAGTTCAGGGAGAAAATGCTGTCCTAAATAAAGCAGCAGATAATGTTGTTTATACTTTATTCATTTAATTATTAATTTACGTAGCCACAATAAATATTATAGGTGCTGCAAGTTCTGGCTTCGCGATGGCATCTACTAGCAAATCAAGTACTTCAACACGACTGACGTCTCCTGAAAAAAAGTGAAAGTTACAATTAACTCAAATCAAAGAACCATCAGAGTTTCAAGTATATTCTTTGCAGCAATTTCAAAGAACGTGCTTAATTCAACAAATTCATGCCGCTCGAGCTCAGGAAAGTGCTGCTATTCAAATGAAAGGATGCTATTTACTGAACACCGATCAAGAGAATTCGGTAATACGCTATAGTTTATAGGTACTGAACCTTTCATTCATAATGATAATTGCGAAGAAGCCCGATTTATTTGTGATATTTCATTAATAGGTGATTACGTAACAACGTACTGTTACCTACCTAATAAAAATAAATATAGAAATAAAATATTTTGAATTTGAATTAAGTACTGCTGGTGACTTTCGGCAAGGATTTGCTGAGAAGCAGCATCCCGACGAAGCTTGCAGCGCCCGACAAAAAGGTGCTTGATCGTCACAAATTTCGTCAAAATTTTCGCCAGGATTTTGCGAATGTTCAGCAACATTGTGCAAAATGAATCCTGCTAATAAATAGGTACACAGCATTCGGAATCGTCTTTTTATTTGTCCGAAGCAGGATTCAATTTTAACGCGGTTGCTACCTTATTTTATGCCCTTTGATCTGCTGTCGAAGGATTTTTATAAGGTACCATGATACCATCCCCTAGAAAATAAGCTCCATTATTATTTCCAGGGAAAAAATGCATAAACTTCAGAATTTCTCCAAACGCTGCTATCATGTACGCTTCCTGGTCATGGTACATCTACAATCTACATACGTGAAAATGTCTGTACAGCTGCATGTAGTCTGCGCATTAATACTTCTAAATTCTTTAGGGTTGAAATGTTCTTCCCAGTGAATTTTTTGTTTCATTATTCTAATCTGAACACAATATATAGCTTCTATTACCCCAGGTATTGTCCACCAATCTTTAGCTAAGTCAGTTTCGGGATCATTTTTCTCCGACACGATGTTTGTGAAACTTCTTTTATTACTTTTAAAACAGTTGTTTAATGTACCCAAACGTCTAGAACAACTAGCTATTTGTTCCACATTGTTGGCATTGAAGCTAAATGTACAGTGCTTAGTTGTAGAAAGCTATCTAAAATAATAATTGGCTTACGAAATATTTGTCTATATAGTACCGCGCATTCTACGTTCTCGTATATCTCTCCTTTTCCTATCATAATTCCTAAAAACAGTCATTTTTAACACCTTCACAATCGAAGTACCTGATGTGCCGTTGCTCTATGAGTAGCTTCTTAAAAACAACACTCCCAAATGGAGGAAATACTAGACAGTATTGGTAATTACTGTAGTATTAGCTCTTATATATCAAAGTACACAAAGCAAATTATAAAGACATTGCTCCTAGTACTTAATTTAGTCTTACTTTAAGAACAATGTGGAGTACATGCTATAATTTTAAGCATATTTTTTATGGGAGTGGCAGACACACTAAAAGCAGATCCTATGGCACTCGGCGAGCGGTGTGTGTGCAAAGATGTTGATTGACACGGTTCTTAAATAGTTGTAGGTTGCAATTAGGGGAAAATAGATGCCCTGGGAGTGAGTTCCACAGTAATGCACAGCGCCGCGCCCGACAAAGGCGATGTTCTAGGTGTTTCCAGTTGTACAACGAACGGGTGCGTTCTTGTCGTCTGTCGCGACTGTCTGACAGGCATTGCTGGGGGCGGGACGATGCGGGTCATATTCTGGGACCATCTGCAGTGAAAATATCTGTAAAACAGGGATATCTCGGTCACATGTCTGCGGTGTTTCAGACTATACAGATCTGGGGTGAACTCCGAGTTGCCGACGAGACGCACAGTTCTCTTCTGAATGGAATCCAGCAGCTATAGTGTGTGCTTAGATGCGGCACCCCCAGATGTTTGAGCAATGCGGTGTATGGCGCACCAAGCTTCTGCAAGGCTGATTTTGCGATGTTAGCATCGTGATCATGTCGGACATATTGCTGTTGACCTAAACACCCAGTCGCCTGATTTGCGAGGATGAGGTTTAAGTCTCAGTAGCTGGTCATGGTTTTTATGATGGGACCTCTGGAAATTCAGGCGGGAGACAAGGGTACAGTCATCTCCAAAACTTTAAACAGGATTATTGGTTTCGGTCAGCAGGTCACACTTGCATTAATGGTGAATGTGTCTGAGATGTGATCATCAACTGCAACGCACAGAGATCGGATCTTAAGAAAACTGGCAAGCCAGCTGCAGAGAGATGCTGGCAATCCGAAGGACGGCAGTTTGTTGAGCTATCCGTCATTCCAAACTCTGTGAAATGCCTTCGACATATCCAACGCAATCGCTCGAGATTATCCATAGTTCTCAATTGCCCTACTCCATATATGAGTGACATAGGCCAATATATCTCGGAGCGATCTCTGTATGGGTTAATTATTCTGTTGGTCTCGAGGTACTTGAGTAGTTGCTGACTTTGGAGATAATTTTAGGTAAGACAATTTGGCAATAGATTGATAGCGTGGTGTTCTTGCCTTTTTTTGGAACAGGTTGCACTCTACCGACTTTCCAAGAAGATGGGTAATCCCCTTTAGGTAAGACAGAGAAAAAATTGTGGAAAAAGTGGGTGTTAGTTTACTCGAAATGAACACTACAAAATGGGTCATTTCCTTGAAGTACAAGCAAATACTCTTTCAAGTCATACCACTCGTTGCTGTGACTATCTCCAAAAAGGTGATACAAAAGGTATCCTAAAGATAATTTTTTTTTAATTTTGATAAGATTATGAAAAAGTTAAGTATGGACTTTTTGCCTTACTCTTAAAATAAGGGGTGGAGGAGGGTTCAAAAGTGTTATGAGCAAATGAGATATAACTTTTTTGTTTTCGGACCGATTTCCATGTATTTGGTGTCATTTAAAAGAGCTTTTTCTGTTTACTAAAATGCATAACAAAAATTTAAAAAATGAATGATTTTGTCGCCACTAGGGTTCGCTATGTCAAAAAGTCGACAATTTTCCAATTTTTATCTTTAATTTAAAACAATATAAAGTATTTAATTTAGATGGAAACCACATGTCAAAATCTTAATTCTATCCCAAGATATAAATAAAAGAATAATTTGGATTTTTTTTTAATTTATTCATATTAATTTAATTTATTTATTTTTGCTATGCATTTTATTAAACAGGAGAAGCTCTTTTAAATGACGTCCTAACTACGTTTTTTCATATTCTCATTAAGATATAAAATAATAATTTTTAGGCTACCTTTATTATTCATTTTTTTGAACAGTTATCTAGAATTCGTTGCACCCTCACAGCGGATGACTTACACACTTGAAAATTATTCCCAGATATTTCGTGTGACTCATTTTATAACAAAAACATTACCTGAAAGTTCTAGGACTAATAGTTCCTGAGATCTAGCCGGAGTTCTTCCTTATTTGGACATCATGTGTATAAAAAAATCATTACAATACTAGAACTGCGATAGAAAATCAAAATATATTCACTACATTGACAATTTCGAAATATTGGAAAAGGTAGATCTAAGAATATAATAAAAGGGATGAATTTTAAGGGATCGATTGAACATGTGATACTTGTTTTTAATTAAAATATACTTTTTTCTGTAGTGCAAGTAATGCGCCTATTGTTAATATACCTATATGTTAGATTGGTGTTATCCTGGGTTAGTTCAAGTTCATGTTTTTTCCTGCTTGAGTTTGTGCATTAAAGATGTGTTAATTTTAAGCTTCTTAAACTTCACTAGGTGTTTGGAAAGATAAAAATTTATTATTTGATAATTATTTGGTTATTTTAAAATAAACACTAATATTATGATTATTTTTATATAAACACAGCAGTAGAAAATCTTATAGTATTATAGTATATTATAATTTTTCGAATCAAAATTTCCACGTATAAAATTTTTAGTGAAAATTTCCAACATGTTAAGAAGTGTTATTTGCATGTGTGATTGGTGTATCTGCATCAAACAGCTAGAAAACTTTGCTGATTTGTTTCTTGTTTTAGAGGAGAGAATGACTTTAATCTAAAACCATGAAAATTCAACTATAACTACACTCAAGGTTGTTTTTGCTCAGTTTTTATTATATAAAAGATATTTCGTTGAAAGCAAGTATTACATTTATTATTCGTAGTTGTGGTTCCCACATATAAATAATATTCGACGCTCTTTGTGTATTTGGAGTGCCACAAGTTCCAAATTAAAATCCAGTCAATTCGCTAAATCCAATGAACTCCACCCGGCAATTTTCAAGACTTTTCTATCGAAATATAGTAATATCACTTATAATAAATATAGAAAATTTAAACCCTTTTATACCCCATTTCAGATCATAGCCAGTAAAGTCGAAGTAGTAACCGAAGAAAAACCAACTCAAAGCGTAGTGCATAGCGTCGTTCAAGTAAAATCAGACGACGAGCCTGCAGTGATTATCGGAAATAACATTGGCGAGCCGGAGTACGATTTTCTATCCCGACAGCCCTCGGAAGTCGTAGAGGAAACGTACAAAGTAATAAACTTAAGGCCGAGCTCAAAGTTTCATTTAAAACCTCGTCCGTCAGCCGATGCGAAAAACAGGGCAACTAAGAAGGCTGATAATGCTCACCCTACTGGATTGGTTTCTAAGATGGAAGGTAATGACGGAGTTTAAAACGATACGCTCGAGATCGGTTAAAAATTGATCTTCTCTTTTCGCTAGACTATAATGTTTTGTTCCTTCCATTTTATTTACGTAAGGGTTTAATCGCTCCTTAAAATTGGCGTACATTCACAATGCGAACGAATCTACTTTTTCTATTTTGTTTACGTAAGGATTTAACCGCTTTTTATTAATTGTGCGTCTCACCATTTATTTTAACTATATGGAAGGATTCAAATTTACGAGGAAAATTCGAATTTGATCGAAATATTGTTGTTTTTATAAGATCACTAACTCATTGCGAGTAGGTTCTTATTGGGTTCGAGAGAATAACACAAATCAGATGTTGGTTTTATATAACATTTTTTATTATTCATCTAACTTAAAAAAATAGAAATATTGGAAACAACTGTATCAGGATGGTAAATAGTACGGGATATTCTTATAAAATTGAAAGAAAATTAATTTGTTGCTTTCATAAGATCACTAACTTATTTCGAGTAGGTTTTTATTGGGCTCGAGACAATAAAACAAATCAGATGTTGGTCGTATATAAGTTTTTCTATTATTCATCTAACTTGAAAAAATAGAACAATAACAAACAACTGTATCAGGATGGTAAATAGTAAAGAATATTCTAATAAAATTCTAAAAAAATTCATTTGTTGTTTTCATTAAATCACTAACTTATTTCGAGTAGGTTTTTATTGGGATCGAGACAGTAAGACCAATCAGATGTTGGTCGTATGTAAGTCTTTTTATTATTCATCTAACTTGAGAAAAATAGGTCTACGGGAAACAAATGTATCAGGACCGTGAATAGTATGGGACATTTTTATAAAATAATAAGAAAATTCACTTGTTGTTTTTATAAGATCACTAACTTTAACTAGAACTATCGGAAACAACTGTATCAAGATGATAAATAGCAGGAGATATTCTTACAGAATTGTAAGAAAATTCATATCTTGTTTTCACAAGATCACTAACTTATTACGAGTAGGTTATTATTGGGTTCAAGAAAATAAAACAGATCAGATGTTGGTATTATATAAGCTTTTTTATTATTCATCTATCTTGAAAAAGTAGAACTACCAGAAGCAACTGTATCAGGATAGTTATAGTACGGGATATTTTTATAGAATTGAAAGAAAATTCATTTGATTTTTATTGGGTTCGGGACAATAAAACAAATCAGATATTGGTCACATATTAGCTTTTTTAGTAGGGGATATTCTTATAAAATTGTAAGAAAATTCATTTGTTCTTTTTATAAGATTACTGACTTATTTCGAGTAGGTTTTTATTGGGTTCGAGACAATAAAACAAATCAGATGTTGGTCGTATGTAAGCTTTTTTATTATTCATCTAACTTGAAAAGATAGGACTATCGGAAAGAACGGTTGTTTCAGTTACTGTATGAGGATGGTAAATAGTAGAGAATATCCTTATAAAATTGGGAGAAAATTCATTTGTTGTTTTATAAGACCACTAATTTATTTCGAGTAGGTTTTTATTCGGTTAGGGACGATGAAATAAATCAGATGGTTGAATTATCTTCGATTTTTATGACAAAACTCTAAAATACCTATATTAATACAATCTCTTTATTATAACTCATTAACAATTTTTTTGCATTAGGAAAATTCTTCTCATATCGCGTATTGAAATTTTAAGCCGATGCGGACATATTATGTTCATACGAACTTTTTTTCACAGAATGATCTGAGGAAAAACACCGGGACATATTAGCACGTCATGAAGAAACACTCTGTATAAGCAGTGGCAACAAGTTCAAATATTTGTATATGCAAAAATAAGAAAAATACTTATGTTCCACTAACTATTACTAACCTTAGTTGCTTACAAATTTCTCTTGATTTATTATCATATAAAATGTAACAAATTATTATGTTGCTAAAATTATTATCTGTATAAAAGAGCGCTCGTATAATATACTCTCGTATCAGCATCTGATATTTTCTTAAAATATTTTAGGAAAAATCCATTTTTGAATTTTCCGGTACAATAAAATTTAACGTAAATTTAAGCAAAAGAAAAATTGAGGAAATATATCTTACTTGATGTAGGTACCCATTTCATAAGGAATTTTTTGATACATATATAATATTATGATTTTTAGGAATGGTCGTCCACGATGGAGTAATGACATCATACGAAACAAGTGTAATTGGAACATATATTAATGGAAAGTATGCTCAAGTATTGCAAAGCACGTCACACGTGTACAACCAACCCAAGGATAATAACCAGGCCAGGCCCAAAATAGCACCTACTCAAAGTTTAAGAATCTTAAAAACTGCCGCACCTGTTTTGAGAAATAACAAAGTAAGTGCACTAATTAATAGATTCGTTGGCTCCGTTTTGATAGAAAATTAATGCAACGTTATCATTCAATTTGGTATGTCATAAATAATTATTGTTAGTATTTTCGTAATAAACCAAGCCATCTCAAAATGTCCTATCAATATCCTCTATATTATATTCATGTTAAATGGATGAATTAAATAATTAAAAGTTATTTATTGAAAAATGGACAATATTTGATCCCGAGCAAAATAGATCATTTTGTCCACACTAACTTGGTCTCTTTGTGAAAAACTTTTCAAGTCACGTAATTCGACGACGTTCAAGCAAAGCTCATCGAATCTCGTGTCATAGATTTCAAGCTTTAAAGCTTGTAAAAGACATAAGATGAGATATCGTGTCATGTGGTTTGATGAGTCTGGTGGAAGGTGGAATTACGATCCATTGCACTGAAAGCATATTGGGTTATGTTCTGCTTGCAGCGAATCGGAATTGAAATTGAAAATGTAGCACGAATTATACCATTATTATTGATAAAGAAAATATTTTGAGTTAGTTGGAACTGGTAATGAAACCTAGTACACCAATTTAGACGATGTTATTAATAAGTATCAGTACTTATATTTTACTATTCCAACTTCAGTAAACAGGTCTCAAAATTTTTTACTATGCAGATGAGTCAGGAGTTTCTTTAGGAGAAACGAGTTCTTATCAGTAAATCGTTCATGCATATTCGGATACTAATTTGACGGATTGTATCAACCAATCTTGTTGCCATTCATTATCAATTATCATCAACGAAAAAAAAAACGCAAATTGTGTCAACAAATCAATGCTAAAAATCAAGTCCAGCAACTACTCAAACCAGATTTTCTCTACCATTGATTGCGAATACGCGCTAGCTGGATAAAAAAAATACTTAGACAGCTTTAACACCGCAAATTGAAGGTATGCACAAATTAAACTCAGGTTAAAAACAGCGTTTGAGCAAATTGCAAAAGCCCTCATAAAATGAAGCATCACAACTAAACACTTAAATAATTTTTAGTTCGCTATGATCTTATTCCTTCACACTCACTACATATTATAGTTTATTTTGATAGCTTTAATTATGGGCTGGATGCCTAAGCTGCTTTAAGTTTTTACGTTTACATTAAATAGTATACTATCAATGTGTACCGAAACGGTCAAAGTCTCTGAATCATACTTCACATATATTATGGCAAATGGGAAATTTACAATGGCGCATTCCATTTATTTTTTAAGCATGATGTCCTCAGGTGGATGATCTACGATGCTATCGCTTCCATACACCATCGAATTTGCCCAGCACTATGAGTTAGTTTTTTCATATTCAGAATAGTGATTGGTAGACTTTGTTGTGGTTTTGTCTCGTTAAAAATATAAATATTTAATCGCTGATTTGCCTAACAAGTTTTCAGTATCCTGAAGCTATATAGCGACAAAAGATCAGTCCTTCATTTACTCTTCTAGAAGATTATATTCGCTCTTTATGCAACAAGGCAGTAATCTATTTGGTATGATTACATTTTTAATATAAATAGGTATAATTACCACTATTATCATTGATCATAGTAGATTTCATCGAATATTACCAAATGTCTTAGTGAAGTCCACGAAACGGAGATATATGGATATTATATGAGCTGTCTTAGATTTAATGTTTGCTCACATATAAATCTAACTTTTGAAAATTCAAGCAATTAGCACTCATGTGCTAATTGATGCCATACAACCGCTTCTCGGTTTGAGGGTGCTCCGATATTCTGTTGGAAAACTTTAGCAGCATATTCTTTACTTTAAAAATTAATAGAAGCATGATAATGTGCAGGGATGTTTTCTTATTAAGTTGGATGTGAATAAGAAATCAATGAGCAATATGAAAATATCATCGAAAAAGATTGCTTGCCCGGTCTTATAAGTAGTTCAAGGCAACTTCGTAAGGCACCGTTTTGGAATAATACAACTTCTTTACCAGATATATTTAAATAGAAAAAGAGCAATTTGGCAGTTGGCACAGCAACTACGTCGATATGCACTGAAAAGGTACCTGCGGGGTTGCAGTTTCAGCAACCGTCTTTGAAGATATCATAAATCACAATTAGTGCGGTGTGGTGTACCACACCCCATCATACTAACGCAGGGTTAATGATGATTTGCTTCCCTGTGTAACAATGTTATGAAGGTCTACAATATTATATGCTTCCTACTACCCACGTTAAGTAATATTATCTCTTTCTATAGAAACTTAACTTTTTATTATACAAAATAGGTACCTTATTAGATTTTATTGTAATTCCTTGAATAAAGTTGCTTATTACTCTTATTACTGTCACGACCTATATAACATGACGTCACGCCTTGGTTGGCGTGCAGCTTATGTAGCTCATATTCGGGATCGATCTGCGTCAGGTGAGAAGAGATAATAAAGAAGGCACTTTAGTTAAAAACAATAACAATGTCAACAGGTCAAACACTTGATAAATTTACAGTCTACCCGATTACTAAGGTGCGCATATCTTTTTGATTGAGATATAGTTTTGAATAATTGTTTATAGGTAATTGGTTGCTGTTGTATAATATAGTTTTTAGAACAGTTAGTTGTCTTATGCTTTATTTATGGTTAGCTTTGACTCAATTCCACTTAGGATTTACACTGCACTTTTAACTACTTGATAGATACTACTTTGAAATTTGAGAAATTTATCGCAGATTCGACTTTTACTACTTTAGGTGGGGATACCGAATCCACGCACATGTGTGCGGCGTTACTCATGTTTAGGTAGGAAATAAGGTTGCAGTTTAGAACCATCGGCACATGTGTGCATGCAAGGAACTGGTTTGGATGAAAATCAAAATCTGCCGAACTGATGGTTCGATTGAGTATTTTACTAGTATTTTTATCATACATTTTCATGTTTTCTGGCCACTGATATTAACAAAGGTTAGATCATATCTATGTATATCATATTAATCTTGACTCGCTAATACATTATCTATTGTTATTTATCGCACATTTCACCTACTAACAGCTTAGCTACTGGTATTAACGAAAACTGGTCGCATCTACATTGTATTTTTCACAGTCATGTACGATTTTCATTAAAAAAAATATTATTCACATATGCCTGTGTTATGTTCTCATTCCTCTAGTTATGTGTAAAGTTCTCAATTTCTAGGGTACATGCTTTCGATTACTTTTGTTATTTCGTATTCATATTTATTTGTGAAGTGCTTCTAATGATTATAACTCTGTTTTGGTATTGTGTTTGCTAGTGGCTTTAGAGTGAGAATGGTAGGATGGGCATATGTATTTATATTCAAATGCATGGTTTGATTTGATTTTCTTTGATTTCTCTTTTTACGATTGATTATTTTTTTTATGTTAGGAGCTTATTAGACTTAAGATTAAGTTTTTTTTTTATGTTAGGAGGTTGCAACATTTGCAAGATTTGGAGCTACTTTCTTATATTATTTCTGCATAGATAGATTTTTTGTGTTTTTCTTCTCTTTCCCTTTCAATTCTTCTCATATTCCTTCATTCTCCTATCCAATAATTTTCCTTGTATTAACCCAAACTAACTTAATTATTTATTTATGTTATTTTAAATGACGTTTAACATCTCACATGCTAATGTCCGTTCAATTCTGCCAAATTTTGTTGGATTCCGGGATTATTATTTTGATAAGGAATACGATATTGTTGGCGTGACCGAGACCTGGCTGAACTCTGAAATTTCCAGTAACGCTATTTCTCTGGAGAATTGTGTGGCCGAAAGAAATTATAGACATGGTAGGCGGGGAGGCGGAGTTGCAATTTACATTCGTAGCCAACATAGGTATGAGGTTGTGCTTAGTGAGAGTGATGATTGTATGGAGAGCATATGGTTGAAGATTTTTATTAACAAAGAAATTTTTATTGTCGGTGTAATATATCGGCCACCAAACTCAGACTATAATTTATTTATCAACAAGTTTGAGGATACTTTGGTTAATTTTTTTTCTCAGTATGATCATATATTCTGCTTGGGGGATTTTAACATAGATCTTTTGAAATTGGGTGACTCAAAATGTGATCAACTACTATCAATAACTGAACAGTTTGGTCTTGAACAAATCATTTCAAATCCTGCCAGAGTGACTGCAAATTCTGTGTCGCTTATAGATTTAATTTCCACAAATTTAGAGAAGTGTCAGATTATCAAATTTCGGACCACTTATCCATATATTGTAGTATAAGCTGTATCAGTTTCCAAAAAAATCCAAAGATAATGTATTTTAGAAGGTTGAAGGACATAGACATCAACAGGTTTGAGAGCGACCTCGCAAGTACTCCTTTTAATCAGATTTATGAAATTGAAAATATAGATGATAAAATACGCTACTTAACTTCGAAGATACTGACATTGTTTGATGTTTATGCTCCGGTCATGCGTCAAACAATTCGTAATAGACCATATCAGCCCTGGCTCACTGACAATATTAAACGAATGCAGAAACATAGGGATATGGCTTTTCGTGATTTTAAAATTAATAGATCACCAGCCAAATGGCAGTATTTCAAGCAACTTAGGAATCTGACTACAGCGGCAATTAAAACTGAGAGAAAAGTTTATTACAGGTACCGATTTCAAAGTATTTCAGTCAGAGAGAAGTGGCAAGAGGTTAACAAGCCGAGACCTTCCAAGTCTCGAGAAATTCCGGATAGGCTCAAGCATGTAAATGAATTTAGTTCCTTTTTTTATTAATTCAGTAAATGTTAACGCTTCCCCTAATGACAATATTTTGCAATTTTATATGAACAATACAAAAGAGAGTGTAGAATCATTGTTAACATTTAATACCGTGAGTAACGATGAAGTTTTTAGAATCATACGGCAAATTAAAACTAAGGCCATTGGTAATGAGCAACTTAATATAACTCTAATTATTCTTTGCTGTCCACATATTATAAAATACGTTACTCATATTGTTAATCGATGCATTTTGCAGTCGTTTTTTCCTGAAGAATGGAAAAAGCCATCGTTACTCCACTTCCCAAAGTAAACAACCCTAATGAATGAATTTAGATCAATTAGCATACTCCCTATTCTATCTAAAATTTTGGGGAGAATCCTCGAAGTACAAGTTCGTAACCATGTCAATTTTAATAATATTTTGCCATTAAAACAGTCTGGGTTTCGACCGGGATTTGGTTGTCGTACTGCAATGGCCGATGTGATTGATGATGTTTTCCCTGCTCGGGATAGTAATAAAATAACAGCATTAATTTTATTGGATTTTACTAAAGCATTTGACTTCATAAATCATAAAATATTAATATCAATTTTACATTATATAGGATTTTCAGAAAGCGCTTCAAATATTATTAAGTCTTTTTTATCTGACAGACGTCAATGCGTGAAAATAGGCGGTGATATCTCTGATTTCTTCCACGTAGTCTCAGGGGTACCTCAAGGCAGTATACTCTCCACTTATATTTATAATATATACTAGCACGTTTCACATGTACCTGAAATTTTGTAATTAACATTTTTATGCAGATGATGCTCAATTGTGCTTTTCTTTTGACCCGCTGGATGTTGGAGTTGCTGCTAATAGCATCAATTCTGATATTGTTTAATGTATCTGACAACCATTTATTACAGCTTAATCCCAGTAAATATTTAGTGATGCTTTTCGATAGCAAACATAATCTAGAAAAAATAAATAATTCTCTCGATATAAAAATAAACAATCAGCCTCTGCCCGTAGTCGATAAAGCTAAAAGTTTGGGGTTGACTTTGGATTCGCAGCTTCGATTTAAACACCATATATCATCAATTTTGAAGAAGACATATGCCTCATTGAAATTAATATATCCTCATAGACATTATTTCGACAAAAATGTAAAAAAACACTTGTGTGACTCTCTAGTTCTCTCGCATCTGAATCATTGCGATAACATATATGGCCAATGCTTGGATAATTTCGATCAACGTAGAGTACAGAAACTTCAGAACAGCTGTATCCGATTTATTTTTGGTATAAGAAGAAGGCGAGGAGTATCACATAAACTTAATGAGCTGTCCTGGTTGAATATTTTCAACAGACGTAGTCTACATGCTGCTTGTTTATACCATAAAATTATTAAATTTAAGACACCTCCGTACCTCTACAATAAAATAATTATTGGTTTTCGAACAGATGTACACCATCTAAATTTACGTAGAAACACCATCACAATACCGAGCCAGAGAAATGAATATTTTAAGAGATGCTTTTCATACAATGTTGCTTCGTGCTTGAACTCTCTGCCATTTAACGTTGCCGACCCTGCACTGTCATGTCGGAAATTTAAGGCCACAGCCTCTCGATATTTGTTTGAGCATCAATAGTTGCTCCTTTTTTTAGTCCTCTCTCCTTCCTTTTACACCCCCTCCCACATATCTTTTCCCTGTTAGTATAGGTAATAGTCAATAATAACTAGTACCAGGCCTATTTTTCTATTATTTTTTTTTCTTTTTCTCTTTCTCTAAGCCGCATTGGGAGAACAGAATCTGCCTTTGAGCAGAAGTCTGAAATGTCGGCTTTTTACTCACTAGTTGTTCCTCTTAGATTGTGTTAGAGTAATTTTGTTTTTGAGTATTTAGAGTGATTTATGTATTATGATGTAATCATTGTGAGTAATAAACGTTTTTATTATTATTATTATTCGTGTTATTTATAATTTGCCTTGAATGTTTACATAATATTTTCTAAGTTCAAGTTCAAACTTAGGTGATATTAACTTAGTAGTTTATGCATTTTATAGTTACCATTATTATTACTATTATTATTATTATTATTATTATTATTATTATTATTGCCACAGTTTTTGTCGATTATCAGCTTTAACTTGCACTAGCTGGTGTTGTCTGACGTATACGGCTTATAAAGCAAGTGGCACGCCAAATTCATCTTATTGCTCAGCAATATCGCTTTCAATTCAATTCACTATTTTGCGATTTCTTTCATTATTTACATCAACATCTTCCTGAAAAAATTTTCGGACAATTCTGCAGCTATTCAAGATTGCAGCTTTTTGCAATTTTATATACAGTGTTTCAGGAAGGTCAATTAATTTGAGACAATTCCGCAAACGTTTTGGAATTATTCCTGTTGCAGAGAGCACTATGGGGACTATAAATGCCTCTTTCATATTCCACATACGGATTATTTCTTCTTTGAGTTCCGTGTATTTAGCAATTTTAGTCGATATTGTTTTTTGTAGATTGTGTGTATTAGGCACTGCAATATCAATAAGATATACTGTTTTCCTTAGTTTATCTACATATGTTATGTCAGGTCTATTGTAGCATACGGTTTTATCAGTAAGGATGGAACGGTTAAAGTAGAGCTTATATTTTGGGTTTTCCAATACGATTGCGGGTTTGTACTTGTAATAAGGAACCACTTCTTTCTGCTTGATGAGATCAGTTTTTAAAGCAATGTTTTGATGAATTATAAAAGCAATTTGATTGTGCCGGTGAGTATAATCGGTTTGAGCCAAACTTGTGCACCCACTCAATATATGCTGAATGGTTTCTGAAGCGCCCTGACATTTGCGGCATTTATCTGATACAGCAGAATCTTTTATAATGTGTTTTCTATAATTTAGCGCACTAATAACCTGATCTTGGATAGCCATCATAAACCCCTCTGTCTCAGGAAATAGCATTCCCAGTTTAAGCTATCCGTTTGAGGCAACAACATCAACATCGTCTGCTTTTAGATCATTACGATGCCTAGAGTGTAACTGTTTGTGCTCCCAAGCCATTATTTGCTCTTTTACGTGATCTATTTTAGGACTTTCTGTTTTATCTAGGAGATTCAACGGGCTGAAACCAACATCAGCTCTGCAAATAATTCTATGTATCACACTTTTTTTAGCTTTCCCATGGAAGAATGTTCTCAAGTTGATGACTTGCCTTTGCTACAGGGCATGAAAATGTATTAGCCCTTTATTATTATTATTATTATTATTATTATTATTATTATTATTATTATTATTATTATTATTATTATTATTA
>MU181942.1:953013-982508 GCA_016904865.1 Pissodes strobi
TATTATTATTATTATTATTATTATTATTATTATTATTATTATTATTAGATAAACAAAAAAAAAAGATTTTATCTAATTATATTGAAGTTTTTTTACTCAGTCTCTTACCCGCATATATATTTGACGTCACAGCATCCTGCCTAAAACGTTGTATAAAAGATCTTAAGTTACAGGCTATTAGACAACCCTTATAACTAGTTTCACGTTCGAGAGATAAAGTACATTTATATTTCAAAACCAATTGAATCGGTGAGTTCGAAAACCGTACAAGTCCAAAATTTGACATTTTGAAGTAAGATAGCCATTTTGTTTAAAATGTGCTTCTTCATCGATTGAGCATAAAAACCGTACTACATACTAAGTCGTTAACGTAGTTCCGCTGGTTGCGCCCGTGACATGAGAAGAAAAACCGTACATGTCCGTGATTTGTACGGTTTTTCATCTCAGCAACAAAATAATGCTCAGTTGTTTGTCAACAAGCACAGAGTTCGCTTCGTGTGTATGTGAATTGCAAAAAATAGCTTGATATTCGCAATTTTTCAACAATTTCAAGTAAAATTATGTCATCCAGTGATAGTGGAGAAGTTCATAATACTAGTAGTGGCAATAGAAAAAGAAAAAGGAATGCCGCCAGTTGGAAACACAACGAAATAAAAACAGCACGTTTGCAAGGTCAGGCCTATGTTTCTAAGAAGGGAAAATACGTTAATGCGAAGACTGTAGGACCTTCGTGTAGGTAAGCTTATACGTTTTAACAAGTTTGGCTTGAATTTTAAAGTAGCTGTTTTATTTCAGCTGTACAAAAAAAATGCATGCAACAGTTTACTGAGGAAGAAAAGAAAGATGTTATATCTAAGCTATACAACCGTAGGTCGAAAAACGAGCAAGATACATATCTACAGGGACTCATGGAAGTAAAACCAATTCAGAGACATCGCGTAAGAAGTGCAGAAAACAAACAAGAAAGAAAATCAAACTTTTCGTACTTTGTTTTGAAAGGATCAAATCGAATTTCCGTGTGCAAACAGGCATTTATAAGTCTTCATGCCATATCACATTGGCAAGTTCAGCGCCTGAACACCCTACTTTTGGCAGCTGAATCTCCAAAGGATCTTAGAGGCAAGCATAATAACAGACCTCGTACAATATGCGATGAATGGACTCAGAAAATTAAAGAGCACATTGAGGCGTTTCCGGTCAAAGTTTCACATTATTCCTCCAAAACCATTCGTTATTTAGATGCATCTTTGGATGTGAAGAAAATGCATAGCCTTTTTGTCGGAAAATATCCAAAGTTGGAAAACTTAGTTAAATACGAATTCTATCTAAAATATTTTAACGAGAACTTTAATCTTAGGTTTGGGAGACCACAAGTTGATGTATGCTCGGAGTGCGAAAGACATGGAACGCGGCTTAAAGATGTTAATCTTAACGATACCGCAAAGAGGGTAGCTGCAGCGGAACTAATGGTCCATAGAAGGCGGGCGAAGAAGTTTTATGACAAAATTAAACAAGTGCAAACCCTGTGTACTGAACGACCAGAAGTAATGGGACTAGCTTTTGACTACATGCAAAATATGCCACTACCCCATATTCCAGTCCAGGAAATTTTTTATTTTAGACAGCTCTGGGTATACGCATTCCAAATACACAATCTTAAGGAGAATACTGGTAATTTTTATACCTATCATGAAGGCCAAGGTCAGAAAGGACCTAATGAAGTGTGTACATTCCTTAACGACTACATAATGAATCATATACTCTCTGAAATCACTGAACTATATTTGTTTTCCGACGGATGTGCAGGACAGAACCGAAACCAAACCATGGTCCGTTTTCTCCTAGCATTGCAGGCAACCAAGAGATTCAACAAAATATATCATTACTTTCCGATAAGAGGTCATTCGTTTTTGCCCTGCGACCGAGATTTTGGCTGTGTAAAACGGAAATTCAGAAAACGTGATCGAATCTATACACCAGAAGAATATGAACCCTTGATATTAACATCCAGAAAAAGGCAACCATTTACTGTGAAGCAAATCCGATACACCGATATTATTGATTTTAAGAACTGGTGGCCTGACTACTATAAAAAAACGTGTAGTACTTTGACTCGAGGTGCTGGTTCCAAGAAAGAAACTTTTGCTGTGTCAAACTACAGGCAGTTCCTGTATGAAAGTTCAAATCCTGGTTGTGTTAAAACGTGGGAATATATAGATGGTTTACACTCCCATACATTTAAACTGCTGAAAGAACACAGGGAAAGCCCACCTCTGCCCAATAGCAAGGCATATAAAGAACCTGTTCCGATAAATGAGAAAAAAATCACAGACATCAAGAAGGTAATGCCTTATATCCATGGTGAAATATTGGAATTTTATTACCATGTCACATCATGGAAAACGACAAATGCCGAAAATGATGATTAGATGACCGAGCTAACAGTTTTGATATTGTATTTTTCCTCTATGATTTGAATTAATATTAAATAAAACGAAAAATTATCACGTGTTTTTTTTATATATGGGGTTGAGATCAAAAACCGTACAAGTCCAACAGCTGTTTTTATCTGTCAATGATAGACCATTTTATTTTCTGGACAAGTCTTATTAAAAATACATTGGAAACCACGAGATCTAAAACTTTTCTATGCGTGCCAATAGTCCAAATCAAAAAGTTTCAATGTTAATTGGTTTTTATTGATTTTCTCGAAACGATGATTTTGGACATGTACGGTTTTCGAACTCACCGATTCAATTAAGAAATTAACCAAACTCAGAGCAATAGCTCTTAGCCAAATTAAATATTTATTCAATTTGCAGAAGCAGCAACACCTGGAACCGACACCGGCCGCTTCCATTAATGACGATGTGTCCATTGCGGCGGCAGATGCTTTTAACGCGCAAAACTCGATAAAAACCACCCGAAAACCTGGAAAAAGGTTTAAAACCCGACAAAAGGAGGTCGAAACCGTGGAACAAAAGGCGGAGAAAGACGCGCCGACCAGTCAGCCAACTTACAAAAAGTCGACAAAGAATAGAAGCTCGTCCCGGAATTCCAAGTGAGCTTTGTTTAGTTTTATTTACTTTTGCACCTCTCCGTGTTAATATATATTTCTTTTCTTTAAATTTCTCACTTTTCTGCACATTCCGTACTTTTGAATGGCTCTTTCGTTGAATGGTTTAAATTTAAAAGCCCTCTGATGTCGTTGCTATAGAACCGAGGCTATACCAGACAAGCATTTAACATTTTCAATCTTGAAATGAATTTAAAGATATGTTTAATTTTCAAGTTCCAACGGTATCTTTATGATATAGAAGATTATTAAAAAAAAACAAATAATGAAGATAGGGATAATATTATAATGGTGAACATGACTAAGGAATCTCATTTTATTTTCAATAATTTTAAATGTATACAAAAAAGAGATCTGCGTTAGGAAAGATATTGGAAATCCTTTAATTTAATGATAACACAAAAATGCAAAGTGATTAATGTAATACAAAATTTAATACACATAAACTTCACATAAAAAATATTCTTGAATGAATGATATTATGCATATTCAGTGTGGTAACTGGCAGAGACTAACCAAATCAAACCTAAGCTAAGTTAAAGTATGCTTACTGAAGCTACAAAATTTAATTTGGTTTAGATGTTAACTTCGATATATTGTCCTTAATTTCACCTAGTTATTAAGCTGACATAGAATTATACATTCTACAAAAATTTACTTTAAATATTTCTACCCGCATGTTGCTTGTTAATTCTGCGAATGACATTGTGGGCGAAACTGGCAACAGTTAGGCTAAAAACTTGATTAAATTCATGGAGAAGCATTACCACAAGCTAGAGTCTAACAAGCGACAAATATGCATTAAGGCTTCTTTACATTGGTATAGTTACTTGTACCAGTTTCTTGTACAAGCAGCTACCCAGGATAGCTCACTTTCTCAGTTGAAATGATAGTAGGTGTCACATTAAAAAGTGATTATTGGCTTCCCAGGTCTTAACGTGTACTGGACGCGTAAAAATTAAATATTCGCATAGTCGTGCTTTGTTTAAATTAAAAATATTAAATAAAAATCGAGTTAAAAGAATTAATTTGCATTAAATATGATAAAAATATACAATTTCTAACTACTTTCAAGCATTCATCCTTTCACACATAAAACTAAATAGATACTGTACGTCCGGTTAACTATTATTAGATGTCTAACAAAGCGTCTTGATTATTTAAATTTAACTTCTTTCTTCACTGAATTTAATCTGTTCTGTTAATTCAAAATATTAACTGATTGCCTTTCCGTTCACACTAAATACCATGTGATTTACGTCTTCTTCGATCCTCTCCACTTAACTTCACCAGGGATGTAAAACTTTGAATATTTAATTCAAATCTTGAGTACAGGAAAATATTTGTCTACTTACAAATATCCATCCGTCATTTTACCTACTTCTAACTTCATCAGCAGAGACGCCAGAGTTAGAGCAAATATTTTCTATATATGAGAAAAACTACCAAATATCTTGGCATCAAAGACGGCTGCGACTGAGCAGATGTACTTGGCGCCAAATTCATGGAGAGCGATGCCTGTATCGATGCATCATTCTAGAGTGGTTGCACTAAAATGACTTTTTCCTACCGGTGCGGACAGGTAGAAATAGAGCGGGAAATTGCGCGAAGGCGGATGCATTTGAGAGGGTGAAAGCATGTTCTTTCTTTATTTGACATATTGTTGTTTACACAACATCGACGGAGACAAAGATATATTAAATTTACGACGATTAATAACGATTTCGTTGACGGAGTGACCGATTTCTTTCCCAGCGATTGTGGTATATAACGGAATCTATTATACCGTTAGGTATTTAAAAGAAAACATTTTCTCATTTACATCAAGCAATGGATAAAAAGTTGCCACTTATTAGCGTCCACTTTAGATATTAAAATGTACCGAAAAGACTTTCTACATCACCTTCTAAATGTGTTTCTGATCGTCTACTTTCGATGCGCTGTGAACGGAAACATTTTCAATATCACTGGAATCACTAGATTTGGTTTCGTTAAAATCTGTTCCTGCTACACTACGACCTGATAAAACTTTAATCTTTTTGAGCTGTTGCCTTGGTTTAGGGAGGTTTTTGTATCTCAATGCTTTTAAAATATCAGTTACGGAATCTGTAACTGCGCCCTCATCATTTTGAAAATATTTCATCTGAATTTATTGGAACAATTTCGCTTTTCCGAAGATCTGACCTAATATGGTTGGTCGCATTGGGTAAAACTGCTTCCAACGATAATTTAAAGAGATGCGGAAATGTGGTATTGGGAATGCTGGATTCTTTTCGATCTCAGTCTATTTTCCAGTGGGTTAGAATCTTACGCCAAGCCTTCTTAAACGAGAGAAGAAAGCGCCACATCTAAGGGCTGGCACAAGTCGTTGGAATTCGCTGGTAGAAATGCGAATGATATGTTTTGCCCTTCACATTTTGTACTGCTTGCGAAGAAATGTTTTTTTTTTGTCGGGCAAGTTTTGAAATTATGGAATGGCAATTGCCTTAATTCAATCCTCGAAGCAGTTGCTGTCAAGCCATTGATGATGGATGATTTGAAAGCACTTTCTTCTAGAATTGAATTGATATTATTGCCAACTGCCCTATTTTCGAAACTCGGCCCAACAAAACGATCTCCTGGTGGCCCCCCTACACTCAAAGAGTCATACTTATGTTTGACCATATACGTGACATAAGATGGTAAAATCGTTTAGTCTGCTGCGGCTGCAATGATAAGGATAGTGACCGACTTACTGTGGTTTGACACCCTTCCTGGGTATTTAATACCTAGCTTTGAAATTGCACTTTTACTCCCAGGGTTATGCTGACGTCATCTATTGACTTTGAAGCCTTGATATCTTCAGAACTTACTTTTGCCCGCGACCTTTTAATATTTTTTTGGCAGGATCTCTTCGAAAATGTATCTTTGCATTTCTTAAAGAAACTAAATGCAAACTCCGTTTACGATAACTTCTTTTAAAAACGTTCAACTCGTCAACTGATTTTGTTTAAATAATTCTTCAATACAACTCTTAGAACATGCAAACCAATGGTTGTCCACATTCGGACCACAGAACTAGTTTATTTATAATTTGATGCCCGACTTCTCCAGACAACACGATTTGCCCACCTTTGGAAAGACACTTTTCACTTATTTCTTGTTGACTTTTACGGCTGCGCAATACCGTATAATCAATTTTATATTTCTCTGCTGCCACTTTAAGTGAAGCACCACTTTTAGCTTCCTTAATCACTTTTTCGTGCACTTCATCCAGAACTTGATGGCAAGGTTTAGCCCACGAATCACGCTTATACTCACGCGGCATCTTAAGCGAGAAACAAAAGTTTAGTCTCAACTTGTCGTTGCGATTAACTTTCCACAATTTGTGGCCAATTAGCTTTCAAAATTCATGGATTTACAACATTTAAGTTGTGGTGGTACTAAGCGCCTGTGTGATTGCGCTTTACTCTAACTTTAAACGTTAAGTAGGTTTGTCAGATAAAGATTTTTCAGAGATATGCGAAGAAGCACATCCTTGTCGGACCAGTTTGGAAAATACGGTATTTGGCAGTTGCCTCAATTCAATCCAGGAAGCAGTTGCTGTTAAACCATACAGAAGAGGTTGAACTGAAACCAGCAGCTGGTGGCCCCCCTACCTTACAAGACTCATACATATGTTTGATACTATACATGACGTAAAGCGAAACATTGTTCACCCGGCTGCGGCTGCAATCATAAGGAAGTTGTTCGACTTACTACTGTTCATCATCCTTTCTGGATATTTCTTACCTCGCTTTTAAATTACTCTTTTTCTTCATGGGTTATTAGTTAGATTATTACTGTCGTAATTGATAATATTGGACGCACTAATACTATCTATTGAATTATGAAGATTATCAAAATAAGCTCAGTAGTTACTCCGCCCTTGACCTTTTGAAGGTTTGGGAGAACCCCATCGAAAAATTTTCTTTGTTCGCTTATCGAAACCCAATGCAAACTCCCACCACGGCAAATTGTTTTTAAAACGTTCAATTCGTCGACTGATTTTGTTTAAATATTTGTTCACTGTAACTCTTAGGTTATATAAATCAAATATTTGCCCCCATTCGGTGCACTGAACTAATCAGTTTATAATTAGGGGCTCGACTTCTCCAGACAACACGGTTTACCCACCTTTGGCAAGACACTTTTCACTCAGTTCTAGTTGGCTTTTATGACTGTGCATTGCCGTATAATCAGTTTTGTATTTCTCTGCTGCCACTTTAAATGAAGCACCACTTTTAACCTCCTTAATCGCTTTTTCATACACTCCATCCAGTCCTTGATGGCAAGGTTTAGCCCACGAATCACGCTATACTCACCCACTTAAATGTTGTGAATCCATGAATTTTGAAATCCAATTAGCCAAAAATTGTGGAAAGTGAATCGCACCGACAAGTTGAGACTAAACTTTTGTTTCTCGCATAAGATGCCAAGCGAGAAACAAAAGTTTAGTCTCAACTTGTCGTTGCGATTCACTTTCCACAATTTGTGGCCAATTGGATTTCAAAATTCATGGATTTACAACATTTAAGTTGCGGTGGTACTAAGCCCCTGTGTGGTAGTTCTTTACCGTAACTTTAAATGTTAAATAGGTTTGTCAGATAAAGATTTTTCAGGATCAAAAACTTATCTATATATGAATATTATAGCCTCAAACCTCCTTTTTCACAAATTTGATTTTGTGCTTTAAGTATTAGTTGAAGGTCCCAGACATCTATTAAAATTGCTTTAAGCTTCTGTAACTAAACAGACTGCCAAATTTTGTTTTTTCCTCAAATATGGTTGTGATTGTTACAGTTGTGTTTTACCCTATTTTACAGTAATAGGATTTTTTTAAATATTCTACTTGATATTCAAATACCTTAAGCTCCATACCTATTGATGACGATATGACTTATAGGGGAAACCATTTAAAATAAATAAAGTTTTCGAACTTGAAAAATTACAATTTCGTTACAGACCCTGTATAAGCGACCAATTATTTTCTGAACCAGTAAGTAAACTTTAGCTGAATAGAAGTTGAATATCACAAACGGCTCGCTTCTAACATTCTCGGTTTAGGAATTATAGCAAGTAGGCATATCCTGTATTATTAGCTAAAGGCAAATGCTGTAATAAAGTGTACTGTAAATATTATTTAATTGATATTTAGCATGACCGATGGTTTTAATACCTTAATGGTAATTTGCCCAATTTATTTCTGTGACTAGTAACAATAACACATGCTCGTAATTTATTTATTATCTTATAATTGGTGATTTGTGTCTTCTTTGTTAAATAATTTATTAAAATAAAGCATGGTCTAATACCGCGCTCCATATTCTAATAAGAATTGAAAGCCTGTCAAATTATATTGTAGGTTCTCTTGAGTAGGTGAACTTGATACATTGTAATATTTTCAGGGACTCGGGTTAAAGATTCTGTACAATTTTATACGCACCTGGCCTTATTCCCAAATAAAAAATTCTCGTCCTCAATCGCCTTGCATAAGGGGTTGTATTTTAGTATTTGCCTGTTTCTACTTCTCTTTAGGCCAATTTAAGCGCACGAAACTTTAAATGTCCATTATATAAATATAGAGTTCGCTAGTATATTCTCAAGCCCCTACAGAGAAATCATTGCCCTGAATTTATTTCATGTTGAAAGTATACATCATTGTTCTTTTTTATATGGGATTTTGTGGCCTAATTTAATGTCAAAAAATTGCTTAATTGCTATGTTATCTCAAAGTATTGTTCCTGTAATATATTGTCACTCTGTCTTTTCGTGTTATTGTCTAATATGGCAGCCTGAAGTTGTACTTGCTCTGTACTGATGATTTATTTTATTTTTTAAGGATTTTTCACTAAAACACAAAAAAATATATCCTTCAAAATGCATTTTTCCATTCGAAATATGCCTTTGAGATTTCTTAAGTCTCAGGTTTGGCATCTAGAATTTAGAATCTGAAAATAATGAGAGGGTGTTCTTGAAAAACCATGGAAATTATTAGGCCCCATTGAACCCCCTCCCCTGTGCGACCTTCCTGGCATTTCTTGAACCTGCAAATTCAATATCAGAAAATGGATTTATTATTCTGTTATATTACTGACAAAATTGTTCTTGTACCACTTTGGGGCTGTAATGTTCCAAATTGTTTTCACTCTGTAGTCTTTATATCGACCTCATCGATCTTGTGGATATTTACTGAGAGGGTCCCTTAAGAACAAGGCAATACAAACTCTCCCGATTCAACTGGGGCCATATGGACTGTCCAGCGATGTTTACAGATCTCGCAGAATTCACCAAATTATTGATATCATCTTGTGAACTTCACCCAAATCCCTCCAGATTGTTGTCTTGACAACGGTGATAAAAATCCTGTTTTTATTACTAATGCAATCATCGTTTCTTATCTATTTCGAGAGATTAATTTGACTGGGGTTGAAATTGGGCATTTCTAGGGATGAGCAGGTTTGTCCAATTACCTGTTATGTTTGGCATAGGCTGTAGGAACTGGATGCAACAATTTGCCAACTTTCTGTTAAATCCCTAGTTGGCATATATTCACGTATTACAGCAACATATTGAGTTAATTTCGATTACAACAATTTAAAAAGTAATAATAATGGCTTACACTTTGCATTCTACATAATACTAAAGCAGTTAGGCCGTTGCAATGTTTCTGTCCTTCTTTTAATAAAAAATATATTTAACTTTTTATACAGTTAAACTCCTACACCCTCTGTGTGTAAATAAAGGCAAGTTATTTTCCTCTTAACATAAGCGAAATTGTAAATATGCTTCTCGACATGTCTACATCGGATATATTCTATATAGTGTTTAATGATATCCAGCATTTCCAGTTATTCCAGTAATTACTTAACTTGTAAGCATGTTTCATCACGTTGTACCCACTTAATTTTCTACACCAACGCTCTCTTTTATTTTTCTCTGCTATATTTACTGAACAAATTTCCTGTAAAATATAACAGTTATATCAAATTTTAATTAATAATAAAATGTGTTTCTTATTATTTTAATATTTAACAGGAAGATTGTTCTGTAACTAGACTATACTACTTCTTCTTTACCTATATCTAATTGTCTGCAACTAGCATGTAACCTTAGCAATAATCTAAGCATGGTAGCACAGACACTATGCACTAACACCATGTAAATAAATACAGACAACACACGTCTTCACAAAGACAGTCAAAATCTGGTCGAGGGAATCGAAAATCCAATCGCAAACCAAAATCTTCCAAAACTACTACACCTCCTCCTCCACCTGCCTACAGTGAAGACCCTACACCAGCTCCCTCGGGCAAGCGGTTCACAGCAGCAAATAACAGAAGGAAAACCAATAGAGCTTCGACTGTAACTAGCGAAGAAAAGAACAATCCAGGCTTCAGCAGAAGAGGTTACAAACCTAGGATCCAGACGTCCACTGTTGAGCAAGGTGCATCGACCAGTTTGTACAAGTTTAAGTTGAATAGGTAAGTTGGTAGTATTTAAAAAGAAATTGTACAATGGAAACAACGTGATAGTAGATAAAAATTATAAATGGTTAGCACGTATGACTGTTGAACTAAATAGTTATAAAGATATTTATCACGAATCAGGCATCCTTCCAGATTATACACCTATTCGTTCTAATAATTGAATAAATCCAGTTCAATTGAATGAAGCAGGACGACTGTTGCTATGTAAGCCTCCTTTATAAATAAACTTAGTTAAATTAAATGACTATCACAAATATTAACAATATAATTTAACTACTAATGACGCCGAGACGAGCAATTCCCTTCTCTTGTCTCATTTTTGTCCAGATTTTTTTTTCGAGACAAGACGAGATAGTGGCTCCCGAGTTTTCTCACCGAGAGTCTCTGTAATCAGTAATGAGTTTCTCTAATTTTATTTTATATAGCTTATCTATAAGGTTTCGAATAAAAGTCAAATAGAAAATTCTTGGATTGACCTGCATATTTAAGATACTATATTATCATATTTATTTAAAGGGGGTTTCGCTTTTCATGGATGAACATCAATTTTTCCTAATTTATAAGTTTATATTTTTTTATATTACGATTTCTGCTGAAAAATTTTTTTTAAGTAATTTTCTTGCAAAATGTTTTGAAATCCTTTTTTAAAAATACCATGCTCTTGCTAGCCAAGTAAACTAAGTTCTATATTGGTGTGGCGGAATTATCTTTTTGTACTAGTTATTTGCCTGCCTGTGATGTCACTTAAATCTTACACGGCAATAGAAGAGAGTTTATCTGACAACTTTTTGCCTATTACTCCACTTTATTTGTAGGTTTTTGAAGAATAAGGCCGCATCCACTCTGCTCTCTGGGTATAAACGGCGCAAGTGTTAGTTTAATGCCCCATCCCAACGAAGCTTAAAAATCTAAAAGAACTGAAAAACGCTCCATGAAACATTGCATTTACCCATAATTTTCATTTTTAGTTTTTCGTTCTTAACAACGATTGCAGATTTGTTCCTCGAAACGTCGAGGGTTTTCCAGCTCTTTTAGGTTTCAGCTTCGTTGCGGTCACAAACCTAGCACTTGTGCTGTTTACACCATGGTGCCAGATCCGAAACGGCCTTATTCTTTAAAAAGCCTACAACTAAAATGGAGTAATAGACAACAATTTGTCAGATAAAAATGAATTCTCCACAAGAATGTCTACAAAAAAGGAGAGAAGTGTTATCCGATCCTGTTCAATCTTTCCTATTCGCTAAAGATTCAAGTGGCATCAAGGGTAAGTAATTATAACAAGAAATATATAGAGTGTTTAATACACGTTTCCAAAAATGCTGATTTTCAAATAGGGGAGTTTCGTTTTTTTGAAATCGTACACTGATAAGAGCCTCTAGATTGGCTAGATTACAGAAAAGTTTGTTTTGTGTCATACCATTAAAATTCGTTTTTATATTTCAGAAATTTTATTCTTATAATTTTATCTGCTAACTTAAAAGAAAATCTTTTTTAAATTTGTTGTTTTCTTCTCTATAAGAAGAGGTTATAGAATTTTTGTATAACACCTAACCAACCTTTGTTTAACAGAACCTGGATTTTAACGAATATATAGAATGAACTAACCCAAAGGTGTTTCTCAATGTTTGAATATAAAATATCAATTTTTAGACTTTATTCCCTATAAAGGTCTTGATTTACAGTTTAATTCATCATCCAGCTAATTCCGTCCCTTAATTCCGCCTTCCTTCCACGCTGCTGAGCTTTCTGCATCCAGTTTCCAGCTAGCCGCTTTAAATCATCAATTCACCTTGTAGGGAGTCTACCTCTATTCCTAAAGGCATCCTGTTTCGGTCTGCACTCGTTTTGTCCCTCTACTATCAACCATTCTCGCAACTTGGTCATCCCAACTATATCTTAGTCACGTTATCACGTGGATTCCATTGCTTTCTTTAATATCCAGGTTTTATGGATTGTTTTTCTTGTTAGAGTGAGTGTTTTCCCTTTGAGTCATATAGGAATGTCGAATCTTAGAACGTTTGTTAGTTGACCAATAGCGGCTTACGTCAGACCTACCCTTCTTTGGATATCGCACTCCTGATTCTCCCGGTCAATTTTTTTTTGTATCCTAAATATTTGTAATAATACACTTGTTCCATTTGTATACACTAGCTGTAGTCGGAATAAGCAATTAATTCTTAAATCATTTATCACCACTAAGGAGGGGGATGGTAATTAACTTGATAATTAACCACTTTAATTAGTGGACTGTATCAAAACAGGTTGGTAGGGTGGTATTCATAGGGTGTGAATTGAAACATGTATTTTAGGTATTACGTACTTTAATAATGCAAGCTTTCAAACAAATGTCTAGCAAAACTTCTTGGTTACTTGAATCTAACATGAACTTCTCTCTTTCCTGATTTCAATCAAACTTTTTTATTTCAAAATTTCAACTGACTGCTTTTTCGTTCTCACAAAATACCTTGTTACTTTTTTTTTTGTAATTGCCTTAAAACTTCACCAGAGATATAAGACTTCGAACATTTGATTCGAATCTCGAGTACAGAAATAGATTTGCCCACTACAACTTTCCAACCGCAATTTTAAACGTCTTCAAATGGCACGAACAACGGAGAGACGTTATGCGTTTCTGTTTTGGGAAAATGCGTAAAAACGCCCAAAAGAGTTCCATATTAAAGCTTGGACAAGTAGAAAATAGTAAAACAGATATTTTCTAAATACTTGTGTAAACAAAATGAGGAAATGGTCCAATATCTTGGCGCCAACCAGAGCTACGACTAGGTGGACACTCACTTTACGAGTGAACGATTCTACTGCATTCCTTTTCTTCAACTAAACTTTACTAAACTAAACAGAGCTACGACTGGGTAGATGTTCTTGGCGTCGAACGAAGCAGAGCGATGACTTGTCGATGCTTCACGGTTGAGTGTTTGTAAGGCACTTGAATAAATTTTTCTAGCGGCCGGCGCGGAGTGAGAATAGATCGCTAATTGCGCGGATGTGGATGTACTTGAGATGTTAGAAACATGTTCTTCCTTTTTTTGGCATTATGTTGTTTACACAACATTGACGGAGAAAAAGATATATTAAATTTAAACATAATAATAATAATAATAATAATAATAATAATAATAATAATAGATGCTTTATTGTCAAAAAAATCTCCAATTTGTAGACAAAGCTAGAGTACAAAATATACAAAACACATAAAAACACAAATAGAAATATACAATAAAAAGAAACCTAACTATACAAAACTTTATACAATTGTGCAAATTGTACGAGGTCAAAATATTATTTAAAATGTTAAATATCAAGAGCTAGAGTACAAAACATACAAAACATATAAAAAAAAACACAAATAGAAATATACAATAAAAAGAAAAAGAAAAACCTAACTATACAAAACTATACAATTGTACAAATTGTACGTGGTCAAAATATGTAAAATATTAAATATCAAAATATTTAACATCAAATCCTAAACACTAAACACCAAGCATTAAACATGAAATCATTAAACCAGTGTGTAAGATGCTCAAAATTAAGTGTTAATTAAGAAAAAAGTCGTTGCGTAGAAGGCTCTCTCCAGTAAGTATAATCTCAAAGCTCTGCGAAATGCGGGAAAGGATGTTATTGACTTCAGTTCAAATGGTAGATTATTGTGCATTTTTTTGCATTGTACAATATAGAGCTTTTAACTAACTCTGAGCGTGGGGTTGGCAGATAAAGATCATGCTCCGTATTCCTAAGTGGATAGTTGTGAAATGGCCTATCTGGAATGGCAGATACGTGCTTGCGGATTAAGCAAACCGATTCAAATATGAATAAGGAAGGAAGAGTTAATATTTTAAATCTTTTAAAGAAATCCTGGCAGTGAGTTCTACTGTTTAGTCCCAGTGAATATCGAACAGCTCTCTTTTGTAGTTTGAAAATACGCTCAAATTGAGTCGCACAACACGTACCCCAGAATGGAAGGGCGTATCGGAGGTGCGACTCAAAAAGGGCATAATAGACTGTTCTAGCAGTTGACACGCTAAGTTCCCTGGAAACAGTTCTTAACGCAAAACAGGCAGAACTTAATTTTTTTGATAAGACATCGATGTGCAAGTCCCACTTCAAATGGCTGTCCACAACAAGCCCCAAAAATTTCACAGATTCAACGACGTCGATAGTGGTGTTATTAAGTACAAAAGATGGCAACGTACTTTTATATGACAAAACTTTAGTTTTAGAAACGTTGAGGCACAAGAGATTAGAATCACACCATGATTTAATGGTGATTAAGTCACTAGATACAGTTCTATGAAGCGCCGTAATATCCGGATTGCTCCAAGTGACACTAGTATTGTCCGCAAAGAGACAAATTTTACCGCTAATGTCCAAACGAGCAATGTCGTTGATAAACAGCAGAAACAAAATGGGGCCTAGTACTGAACCCTGGGGTACTCCACAATCTATTGACCTGCAAGAAGTCATCGACGTATCAACCCTCACAAGCTGACTTCTGTTGTTAAGATACGACTTAAACCATTCGAGAGGCACTCCTCTGAATCCGTAGTACTGCAATTTGTTAATTAAGATATTATGATTTACACAATCGAAAGCTTTAGAGAAATCACAGTAAATGGTTGCTGTAGAGTGATGGTTGTTCAGGTTATACATAATTAAAGAGGTAAAAGACATAGCATCATTTGTGCATTTGTTACTTAAAAATCCACATTGATGGGTAGTAAGTATTTTATATTTAGAGAGAAAAGATAGAAGCCTTTTTTTAACCAATCTTTCAATGATCTTTGATAATGTGGGAAGTAGTGCAATTGGGCGATAGTTCGAGGCTTGGTCTTTATCTCCTCCTTCATGCAAAGGAATAATTATTGCCGTCTTAAGACAGTTTGGAAAAACCCCATTTTGGAATGACTTGTTAATTAATGCAGTAAGATGGTTTAATGTGCATTCCGGCAGGTTTGAAAACATTTTCAGAGTAAGCCCATCAGTCCCAGATGAGGATTTGTTTTTAATGTCTTTAATTGTGCTGCGAAGCTCAGCAAATGCTACAGGCGTAAAGAAGAAACTGTGTAAATTCACATTAGCATTAGAGAGATATGAAAGTGGATCATGAGAAGGAGTTATGGTGTTCATTAAATCTTTAGCCACATTTACAAAGTAATTGTTAAACGTTTAAAAATGTTTTTCTCCGATTGACAGCAAATATTAATTTTGCAGACACATGTCAATCAGCAAAGTATTACTTTTCCTGCCTTGGCCGCAAAGTGAGTACTTTCGTGCCTAGGCAGCATAATGATTAGTGAATTGTGATAATTTGCAAATGTACAATATACATATATCATTATTAACAATCGGAGAAAAAATTATATGTTCAACTCGGCAGCAAAGTAGATTGACTGCCTTAGCTGAATTCATCAGCCGCGGTAGTCAATCTACTACTTTGCTGCCTAGTAAAACAAATAACTATTTCCAGCGATTGTTTCAGAGAACGGAATCTATTCTACCGACAAGCCAGGTTCGGACTAAGGAGTAACTGAAATACAATGTTTTATATGCACCAATTGTGGTTTACCTGGGGTATCTATTCGGACTCTAATTATGGCTTATTCATACTACGAACATACAGGGTGTTATCACCAAACCATACGGTGAAAAGCAAGTAAATACACTTGTTGGGGTGTATCCTCAAGAAGCTGAAAGAACAATTTTAAAACTATATTAGTCATAGCGTAGGGCTTAGTTCTTAAATTTAATTTGCTTTATCCACACGATCCGTTCTTAAACGATGTCATTTGGAAAACGTAGTTGGTCGAGTTGGTTGTTCTTATTTGATCCCGTTCAATTCTTTTGCATATGTATTCTAAAGATAAATGAATGAATCATTTCGAGGCTATGATATCGCCTTGTCCTGCCCTTCTTTTGATATTAAACGGGCTCCTATCCAATCTTACAGAAAATGTAGCATGTTGATAGATGTATTGTATGGTATGGTATAGTGTTGAGTACCTATGATCAAAACAGACAGCACTCAGCGTAAGCCTCAAGAAGTTTACGTTGGTCCACGCAGACCAACGACTTTTCAGAGTCTACGAATTTTAAAATTGTTTATTATATTCCATGCATTTTTCAATTAGGACTAAAAAGTGGTCATTTGTGCCAAAATCAGATCTAAATCCGACCTGTTCCCATGGTTGGTATAAATCAAATTTAGATGTAAGGCGTTTTGTCAGTATCTTAGTGGGCAGCTTGTATATACAAGAAAGAATAGGTCGGTAATTGTCCAGGAATATTGGATCTTTTTTCCTGCGCATCATTATTAAAACTACATGGCGCAGTTTTAATGAGATTCATTAAATAATAGTTGCAGTGTTTGTATCATCGATCTACCATCCTCCTTTTTTCCTTCAATTAGAATCCATCTTTGCTTGGGAACCTATTGTTCTTGATTTTAGCTAGGGCACCCATGATCTCATCTATAATTGTATCAGACATATCATCTGATCCTTAGTTTAGTACTACTATGATTGGTAGGATATCATCAACAAAGTTTTTAGTGTTTTGGTAGAAATGTTTACAAAAGTATTCAGCGATCTGTATGATTTTTTTGCTTGTGCATGATTTAATTGTCAGGGCCTTTAAGTTTCTGGATATCATTCTTTCCTATGGTCCTCTCTCTCTCTCGTCGTAACTTTAAGGCTCCTGCTTGCTTTATTACCTGCCTGACTTTTTCCGTATTGAAATTCCGTGTATATTTCCATATTTGTTATTCATATTTCTTCGTTTAGCTTCCGATATTCTTCCAACTCTCTAAATTGTTATACGAGTTGTTTCGTGTGGTCAGTTAATTTGACCCATACCTATTTACTGCCTTCTACACCATAGTTACGCCCTTTTCCGTCTGTTACCGTAATCGGGGATCTCCCAACTGCCTAAAGGATTTTTTAGTTCTGCTCCTATCATGCTGGCCACTGCGGTTTGGTAGGGTCATATATTTAGAATCAAATTTCCTCAATTCCTGATAAACGACGTTACACTGCCGGCCGTGCCTTCGTCGCCAGAGCCTCGTCGATTCTCCAGCAGGGTGTGCCGGATTATTGACAAGCAATCATCTAACGAACAGGTGATATTGGCATTTGGATCTGCTATGGACATTTAATTGTCTCTGAGACGATAGTTTCGAATTCTTACACCACTTTACCCATAAAATTAATTTAACACGTTTTTTATGTCTTATACGGATTACAACCGAATATAAAAAATATATCAGTGATTTATTTGGAAATGAAAAATAGAAGAGTGTTTAGGGCTGCTGGTCTTGCCTGAACACATTTTTCCATAATGCTTTCTGTATTAGAAGATTTAATATTGGTAAATTACTCCCTGAATACTCTGAAACAATTATATGTTTTAGACATTGAAAACAAGTTATTTAAAATGTCACAACGTGCTTAAGAACTAATGGAAGTAATTTTCAACATGTTGATTTGTTTAATTCTATCTTGATTTTATTGATATATTGGCTAGACAAATTAAGTCTTAGTCAGAAGTTCTAGATTGTATATTTTTCCATAAAATAATTGATGAATATATCATGTAGTTTTTTACGTTCGTTTATAACTAATATAAAAATATCAAATTTTTATATCTCATATGACAAATAAAATATAACTCACAGCCGTAATAAGGAAATCATCTAATAATGGATGCTTTATATAGAAACGTTCAGAAGCGAAATTTCATGATATTCAGGTAAAATGATGTATACAAATTCTAGAAATAGGAAATTTAAACAAACCCCATCAATGCGTGCCTGTGCGAAGATGAAAAGTGCATTAATTCTTACTCACAAAAGTTATATAAAAGCGCGAAAGCTGATTCTAATTATTGCCAATACACGCACATCATACCGGACTTGATTTCGTATTTTCTGTCAGTTTCTCCACCATAATAGCTCCGTTCTATATATAGCATAGTTTATCTTCTAACGTGCGCTTTAATCCTACTTGTCGAAGTGTGAATTTAGAACACATATCGGACATTCAAATAGGCTTACGCCGGAATGGTTCCATTGAATGCGGCATGAATTAGGCGTTTGCGTTTCAGAATATTAATCAATAGCCTCAGAGGGTTAACGTCTCTACGTAAATTGGGACATAGCGTGGACCAAATTTATCTAACTAGCAAAATTATTAGGATGTTCGTGAGGGATAAGCTGCTAGTGTCGGTCAAATTAATTCTTCCTTGTTTAGCTTTGCCCTATTCTACTAATTTATTAAAATTAAATTGTTTTTGTCTTGTGGCAAATTATTCATTCGGATAATTAATTTAGCAAATAGGTTTGGATATATAGATGGCATCCAATGGAATCTATTCAAAAGTTATACTAAACTATCGCTTACAATAATTGCGGGCATATTCTTATTTTATTTAAGAGAACAAAATAGATATGTATGTTTTATTTGAAGATTCTTGGGATATATTGCGCACTGTTAAGTAACTTAACAGGCTATAGATGTAGAGCCGCAGAATGTTTCCTCTTGGATAATTCTCTTATATGCACACTTTGCCTAGCATTTATTACAAGTAGTAAGCAACTACATGTTTCGTGGAAAATTAATTTATTTCATCTGTAAATAATTATATTTTACTCAGGTATATTATCCGGTTATTTACTCGTTGTCTCGAAATTTAAAGGGAAGCTTTTAGTAATAACATAATTTATTATATGTAGTGGAAACGCTCTTGGTTGGTTACTCCAGTAGTTTTTATAAACATGACAAGATGTTGATGCTAGACAGCACGAAATAATACAAAATTTATTTTTTCTAGATATTTCTGCAGTATTTAAATTTGATATTAACAACTTTGGCTAACGTTCTAGTATCATTTATTTAATAGAAATATCGGTCTTTGCAGATAACGGCTTAATAATATAACAGGTTGGAGCGAAAATATTAATTTCGAAAATAAATGACGCATATAGTGCTTACATACAGATATTGAGATAAAATGTGGTTGAAATTTGGAACAATTCCAGTATGACTTTAAGTTTCCTCTTTGTCCTTTTTGAACAACATACATCCTGAAGTCACCCACCTGATAAGCAATACAATGTAAAATCCCAATTAAAGAGTATAGCTTAGGAACTAACAGACAGCTACGCACAAAAAAAAAACAAGGCAATATATAGCCCAAACTCCAAACTAAAGACTGGATGGTAGATCTGCTCAAAAGGCACTGAACATTTTTCCGTCAGAACCACACCGTCTGCCCCAAAGGAGGATTTACCAAAAAGTTACGACGTGACCAATTCTAGAATTGAAGCCGATAGATATTCAGCTTTTTACATCGCATTATTACTAACACTACCCACAGATCGACTCGTTGAAACACATATTTGGAGACACTATCCAACACTTCCCGAACAGTCTTCCAACAGTGACATACCGACCTTTATTTTAATTAATTACACAATATGGCCACAACAAAAACTATTATTCAACTCTACAAATTTCATCCTCAGTTTGTAGCAGTAGGAGTTTTCTTGGCTCGACGTCCGCTTGGGCACTGATGGCCCGTTAGTCTGATGCGAAGAGATTACACAAGTAATCGCTTCATGAATGAACGCATACATCCCAAATTCCATAAAGTAACCGTCAAAAGGAAAGCCCTGGTTTGACAGAATATGTGAACGAGCCGTAAGTAGGAAACAACAAGCCAACAAGTAGTGGCAGCAAAATCAGACCGCTGAAAGTCGCAGTTATTTTACCGAAGCGAGAAACGGATGCAAACGTGTGATTGACAAAACTAAGGACAAACATAATTAACATAAAATAAAACTTTTGCAATGCCCCAGTGGCTCCAGGAATTTCTGGTCGGTAAAAATGGCAGTAAGTAATAACTCTTTCGCCTTTGAAAGACGAACGCGGCGTCACGGTGACTATAGCTAAGAAAAAAGCAAACATGCCCGACGAAATGTTTTCATCGCACTCTACGTTAAACGTCGCCCATGGCAAGGATCTTCCCACTATATCCAGCATCAAAACTACCATGGCAGAATTTAAGTTTCATCACCGTGACATTCGTAAAATCCTCAAAGAGTCTAAATACGCAAAAGGCATCAGGACTGGATGGAATACGTGCTATCGTGTTAAAGAACTACGCCTATGAACTAACACCCATTTCTTTTCAGACTTTTTTCTCTGTTTTACCGAAGAGGGATTCTTGGAAAGTCGCGCGAGTAAAACCAGTTCCAAAAAAAGGGAATAAAACCACGCCCTCAAACTATCGCCTAATTGCCTTGCTTCCAATAATCTCCAAAGTCATGAAACGTGTAGACAATCAGCAACCACTCGAGAACCTCGAGACCAACAGAACATTAAGCGATAACTAATACCGCTTCCGCAAACGGAGATCGACCGGAGACTAGACTAGACTATATATTTATTTCAAAATTTCTACAATTCAATCACATTGCCTAGCGTAAGCATGTCTTATCTACTAGCTGTGGTTACGCCGGTCGTAGTTCCATCTACAACTTGGCCCACAGATGGGACACCCTTAGGCTGCTATTATTCCTAACTTACAAACTAGGGGTTGTGATACTGAAGACAGCTTGAACTTGCCCTGGGAATACCCTTCAAAGTCACCTTGGGAACTAGTTTGCCGAAGCTTTATGATTATGGCAGTGCTTTTTGCATGTTTATACGATACTAACAGGAGGTTATGCAAGGAAAAGTATAAAAAACCTTGCTTCAACACTCTGAAGGAGTAGGAGTACAGAATATTTAAAATGACGCCACAAGATGTACAACATAAACTAGGAATAAAGTTCTATGTACAATATATACAATGTTTTGAAGACTTAATAAGTCTGCTCCGGTATACTGTAACAGCATCAAAGCGCAATGGTCGAATCCCGCGGGTCAAGCTGCGGAGATACGGATGCTTCGGTGGCTAGTAGTCAAGTAACTTAAAGCGGATGCTGCTGCATATTTATATGTCAAGCAGGTTCATAAACAACCTCAGCCCCCGTGTCCGAACACGGTGAGCCGGCCCACCAGACAGCAGGGTATACACTAGTTAGTGAAGGTTAGTGTTCCTGCTGTCCTGATACTTTTGATTTTTCGTTTTTTAAGTATATTTGATTTTAAAGCTGAAATATAGAAAAGAATGAATGAATTTATGATACTGATTTTAGTTCTTCAAGTTCTGTTAAACTACGGCGGCCGTAGCTGCTTATAGTACATGGTTATATCACGGTAGATTGTGCCGTGAGCTGTGCGGCGTTCGGGGTTGTAGCGCGTGTCGGCTATGTTAGCCGTTAGGGGTGAGCCTTTAATTTGGTTTTCGTAGAACCTGCATGCGTGGTTGTCGATGTACTCCTCGACATATTCAACTCTAGCCCACCCATGCAGGTCTTCGATTCTTAAATAAGGTTTAAATAAGGTTTCGATTCTTATGCGGTCTCGCAGCGTTAGCGAGAACGCCGCCCTCAACTAACGGTTTTGCAGAACTTGAAGTTTACGCTTATGTGTTCTCGCCACCGAACACCACACCGGTGCACCGTACATCAAAGCTGGCCTTATGATAGATTTATAGAGTATGAGCTTGTTGGCAGGACTCAGGAATAATCTGCCCGCTACCAACAAGCTCATACCCTTCTTGATGATCGGATTTTTACCCACTATCGATGTAATATGTTTGCTAAAATTCAGTTTTGAATCGAGTGTCAGCCCGAGATTTTTCACTTGCATTTTCGGTAGAATAGGCGTATTTCCGACTATCAATGGCGTTATTTCGATGACTTTCCTCTTACGGGTGATAATAATAAGCTCGGTTTTATTGGTATTTAGAGAAATTTTCCACCGTTCATAGTAAGGTATTAATAGGCTCATATGTTCGCCTAGGTTCGACTTTGCCACCTCGGCCTTGGGATCCAGGGAGTAGATTGCCGTATCGGCGGCAAAGAGAGCTTTGCTGGTTCTAGGATGAGACGAAATACCTGCTATATAAAGATCGAATAGCAGCGGCGACAATACCGTGCCTTGCGGTACACCTTCTAGCGGTCTCCTGCTCGCCGAAGCGCGCTTCTCTACTCTGGTACGGAGAGTGCGCCGGCAGTGTATGATGCGATCAGGGATACTAGTTGAAGTGGAATGTTATACTTCGCTAGAAGTTTATAGAGTAGACCCGCGTGCCACACCTTGTCGAACGCCTTCTCAATATCCAGTAGTAGTAGACCAGTAGACTGCCGGGTATTAAAGCCCTGCCATGTCGGCCGCGGACACCGAATTGTTCCGGTGGCAAGATGTTCAGCCGCTCGACCTCCTGCTGATCCTCGGCAAGATTAGCCTTTCAGCCCGATCGTATTCAACAGTGAGATCGGTCGGTAGGACGAGGGCAATGATAGGTCCATTCCCGGCTTTGGGAAATGTATGACGCACGCTGCTTTCCAGGGGGTTGGGAAATGTTGCAGCTTGATTACCGCATTAATTATATGCATAAAATGGATTAATGATTTTCTAGGTGATTTTTTTAGGATTAAGTTCGGAATTTCATACGAGCCGGGAGCCTTATTTCTCGGGAGATGACAAAGAGCTTTGCGGATTTCCGCCGGCGTGACTCTCAACTTATCAAACACTGAAGGAGGGATTGGATATTTGCGTGACTCTAATACACGTAGAGTAGAACTGCAGCGTATTTGATCAGGCAGGGTGTCAGGCGCCTCGCTGTAGACGCCCTCCAGATAATCAGCGAAGGCCTCCGCTTTTCCCAGATCGTTCACCGCGTCAATGCCACGGTGTCTAATCACGGGAATTCGCGTACTACCTCCGCGTACTCGTCTGGCAAGCTTCCACAGCGAGCCGTCTTCCCTGCTAACCTTGTATATGTATTCCAGCCATGTTTGGCTGTGATACTCGCGGATCTTAATCCTGATCTCCTCCGTCAGTGCCTTGATTTGAGCGGATCCCACTTGTATCCGGTTTTTGCCATCTTCGTCGGAAACGGTTTCTGTAAGTTATCAGTTCGAGGATTGATTCAGGGAGGGATTCTGTCCTAGGGTGGATGGTAATCCTAGGACACATGGCATCACGGATGCGCTGAATATTAGTCGTAAGTGCTTGGACTTCATTCTCGAGCTCCTGGATTGTTTCTCTCTGCCCGGGTACGACGGTTACCTCGTTCGGAACTCCCTCCAATCAACATTCCGGTACGAAATGACGGTGTGGCTCGCCATAGGAACCCTATGGTACCTGCCAATCTTGATCGGAAGGTGGTCCGAGTTTATGGTATTCAGCTCTTGTAACTGGGTAGTTCTAATCGCTCCCCGGGTGATAGCAACATCCAGGAACAAGTCGCTACGAAGATATGTAGGATTTGGAGTTCTGTGATAGGACATTTCCAGATTATTTTCGATTATCCACTTAAGTAATCTACCCCTGCTGTTAGTTACGCCGCCTCAGTCGGCGTGCGTGACATTCAAGTCCCCTATCAGCAGGAATACTCTGTTTTGCGGTAATAGTGCAAGGAGATCGTTTGCCGTGAGGCGGAGAGCCGGAGGTATGTAGCAGCCATATACACGCAGTCCGCTCTCCAGTTCGATACTACTGACGTTCTCTTATTTTATTTATTTATTTATTTATTTATTTATATATAACTAGATGCCTTATGATACTTGATATTTGACCTAAAACTAATAACAAACTTAACAATATATACATATTTACAAATAAATACCTATATACTTCCGACTAAGGTGGTACCTAACAAGCATCCACCTGAACCTAAGATAATTAAATAACTGACATGACAAAAATTTTAACTAAATGATTATTCTAACACTCCACTTTTTGTATTCTTCGGCTTCATGCAGTCCTTCCTGGGTTGGGGGGGGGGCGTCCTAGTGTCCTAGTGTCCTAGTCCTTGTTCCTGAGTTATAGCATCACCTCGTGGATTACTTTGTGGATTTTCCTGAACGGCATCGCTTCTATTGTTAGTGTCCCAATGTTCCTGGTTAGTTCCTGTGTTCTCGTCGTGTACCTGAAGAACTTCGTGGCTTGTTCCTGCAGTCTCTGTCCCAGTGGCCTTGTTCCGGATTCTCTGTCCAGTGTCCTCGTTGTCTTGAAGTCTTCCCATCTGTAGTTCATGATTGTGCGTAGCATCTTCCGTTCCAGCGTGTGTAGCTTCTCCTGGTGGGTCTTGGCTGCGGAGCTCCAAACCGGTGCTGCGTACATGATGATTGGCCTAACGTATGCGTTGTACAGTCTGATCTTGATGTCTTTGTCCAGTCTTGACTGCGGCGAGATGTATGGGAAGATTATGTTTGCTGCTATTCCTGCTTTCCTCCTGGTTCCTTGTATGTGGTCCTTGAATGTCAGGTTCCTGTCCAGTGTGACTCCTAGTTACTTGACTGTGTCCGTGTCCTCGATTCTTGTCCCGTTGATCGTGATGTGTGTCCTTGTCCTCCTGTTCTTCTGGTTGAAGTTGATTAGCTGCGTTTTGGTCTCGTTTCTCTTCAACTTCCACTTCTTGAAGTATTCTGCTATCATCCTGACGTGTTGTTTTATTCGTTGCGTTGCTGCCATCTGCTGTGTGGATGATGTGAATACTGCTACGTCGTCTGCGAAGAGTGCTATATGGTTGTTTTGCTTCCTGGGTACGTCGTTGATGTAGATGTTGAACAGCCTCGGCGATATTACGCTTCCTTGGGGGAGTCCTTGCCTTATTGTCCTTGTCCTTGATTCTGTCCTGTTGATCAGTGTTGTTGTTGTCCTGTCCTTTAGGTAGCTCATGATGGTCTTCGTGACTGCTGGTGCGATTCCTGCTTCGTGCATCTTGGTTGCCATGGCTTCTCTCCATACTGTGTCGTAGGCTTTCTCTAGGTCCAGTAGTGCCGCTGTTGTCGTCTTCTTGGTATTGTTTGCTATCATTGCGTGGTCCACTATCCTGGCAAGTTGCATGGCTGTTGATTTTCCCTGCTGGAATCCGAATTGTTCCGGGATGATGACTTCTAGTCTTTGGAGCTCCGTGTTGATCCTCTTGTTTAGCACTCTTTCGTATATCTTTCCTAGCGTGGGTAGTAGTGATATCGGCCTGTACGACGCTGTTTGTGTCCTGTCCTTTCCTGGTTTGGGGATGACGATAATCCTGTTTTCCATGCCCTCGGGAAGTAGTGTAGTCTTATTGCTGCGTTGATGATGTACGTCAGCTGGACAATGGCTTTGTTTGGCAGGAAATTGGCATCCTTCATGACTATTCAGTCCACTTCTGGTGCTTTGTATGGCCTGGCTCTCTTGATGATCCTCTTCAGTTCCCGGGGGCTGGTGATTATCCTGTCCGTGTCCTGCGGCGGCAGTGCTTCGATCGCGTCTATTGTCCTCTGAACTCTTCTTCGTGTTCTGTCATCTGATAGGTTCTCTGTTAGGCTGCTGATGTTTGCGCCGTATTCCAAGAATGCCTCCGCCTTCTCTGCCTTGTCTGTGATGATGTTTTCCACTCCGCCTCTCGTCACTTTGATCGGTGGGACTGTCCATGGGGTCTTGCTGCTCTTCATCCTCTTGATGTGTTTCCATACGTTGTTTTCACGGCTGGCGGCTATGATTCGGTTGTTCCAGGCCTCGTTGTTGTGTGAAGCTAGCATGGCTCGGGCTACTTCGCATTCCTCCAGGTAGGTTTTCCTGTCGTTCGGGTCACGTGTCCGTTGGTATGTCCTGCGGAGTTGGTTTCTTCTCGCGGTCTGGTCTTGTACTTCTTGTGGTGGTTTGCCTAACTTTAGTTCTGTGTTCTTCGGGACGTGGTGCTCCTTGGCGACGCTTATTATCCTGGTTATGGTTCCTATGGCTTCCTGAACTTTTGCAGGGGTGTCCAGTTCCCGATTTATCCTTAGTTCCGTGTTGATATCTCTCCTGAAGTTTGTCCAGTCGGCGTTCCTGTAGTTGTACGTGACTCTAGGTGCTGCGAGGGCTGGCTGATGTCTGATTTCGAACATAACTGGCAGGTGATCGGACTGCAGTTCTGTCATGGTCGTCGCTGTGGCGATGATCCCTCGGGCTATTCCAATGTCCAGTGTGGCGTCGGATACGTGGTATCGTGCGATCCTTGTCCTTCTGTCCGGGATTACTAGGTTTGCGTCGTTCCTGTCGATCCAGTTCCTGAGTCGTGTTCCTGTCCTGCTGTCCGTGTTGTTGTTCCACGAGGTATGCTTGGCGTTTAGGTCTCCTATTAGCAGCGTTTTCGGGTGGTTGAGTAGTCCTTCTAGTTCGTTCTCATCTAGGGCTTGGTTTGGCTTGTTGTATGCTGAGATGATCTTCAGGTGGTTCGTTGTTATCGCCACTGTCTCTATACTGATTGTGTCTGTTGCCTGCTCTTCGAATTGCATGCTTCTCTTCACGTATAGTGCTACTCCTCCATACGGTTCCTGGTTTGGCCTGTTCTTGTATATCATCTCGTATCCTATGATGCCTGGTGGGTGATCCTTTACTTTTGTTTCGTTGACACTCAGTATGTATGGCGTTGTCCTGGCGACGAGTTCTCTGAGCTGGCTGATTTTGCCCCTTATTCCGTTGATGTTTATGTGTAGAATCTTCATTGGTTTACTTCGCTCCATAGGTCATCAGTACTTGCATTCGCTCCCACGGGGTGGTGGTTGCTGACAGTTCTGTTTTCAGTTTCCTGATTTGTTGGATTAGTTCCTTGATGTTGAACAGCTTGTTGAAATCTTCTATTTCCCTGAGTAGCGTGTTCATGTCGTCCTGTCCTGCATTTTGGGCTGGTGCTTGGCTTCTGGGGGTCGTCGGCTCGACGGCGACGGCTTCCGTGGCTTGGGTGGTTGGGGCGGGTTGGCGTGGCCGAAGGGCGGGAAATGCTTCCTGCTGTTGTTGTCCGCGCATCGATTGGCTGTAGTTGACTCCTTCTCTTCTGTGGCTGGGCTTCGTGATTGTTCGTTGTTGTTGTTGCTGCCTTGGCGTTGCTCTTCCTTGGTACTCCTTGAGTGCTTTGCAGCCCCTGAAATTGGCTGCGTGTTCTCCGTTGCAGTTCGCACACTTGAGCGGTACTTGGTCCTCGTTTTGTCCTCGTTTTCTTGTATATTCACTGGCCTTGTGCTCGCCTGCGCATTTCACGCACCTTGGTCTCTGCCGGCACATCGATGAACCGCGGCCGAATTCCTGGCACCTGTAGCACTGGGAGTAGTTGACCGTTTTGAAATACGTCTCCCACTTTGTCACTGATTTTTCAACCATCTTGGTCCTCTTGATTTGGCCTATGTTCGCTTCCTTTTTCGCTGTGACTAGGTAGGAATGGCTTTGTCCTTTTCGCGACTTCATGGGTACGCAGCTTATGATTTCTTTGTCTTCCTTCCTGAGCTTGTCCGTGATTTGGTCCGCGTTTAGTCCTGGGGGTCCTTTGAACACCACCTTCTTGATCCTTTCACCGCGTGGCTTGTAGGTGAAAAATTCGATGCTCTCGTCCATTTTCAGGTGTCCTGTGAGTAGCATATGGTGTTCTTCCTTGTTTGTGAATACCTTCACACTCTTGGGTTTATACTTCATCATGAAGTCGCTGTGCTTCAGGATCAGCTTGATTTTCCGACGGCATTCTTCGTAATTCACCTTGGATGTGATTACAATCGGCGGCGGTCTTGCGGCAGGCTTGGTCGGGGTTGCGGTTTCCATCTCTTCTTCCACTTCTGGGACTCCGAAGCGGTTGCATGTTGGTAGTAGCATCTCGTGTACTACTTCTCCTCTGGTTGATGTCTCACCCAGCTTGACCATTTTGCTTGATTGACTCATCTCGTCTTCCTTGGGGGTTTTCAGTGGCCTCTTGACTGTCGGGGCCATGGGTTTGCCAGCCGCTTTTGGCGGCTCGCGATTCTTTTCGAAAGTGTTACTCCCTATGCTCGACGCGCGTAGGTTTCACACTCTCTCCTGAAAGAGAAGGCTGAAAATACACGAAAATATTAGTAAAAAATGTACACTGAACTAACCTGAATGATACACTATGCGTGGTACGCAAAATCTTGACTAAACGTTTGCAGAACATTTGGCGTCGCTTCCGCTCGACCGCTGTTAGGCCGCGTCTCGCTTGGCTTGGCTTCGCTTCTGTTTTATGGTTTCGTCGAATCGCTCTACAATCGCAGTCCTTGGAAATTTGGCTAGCTTCGTTTCGCAACTTCGCTTGGCCTTGGCTATTATGGCTTCGCTTGATGCTTATGGCTTGACGTGGCTTCGCTTCAACTTCTTGAGACTTGGAGAGAAAAAGCTTCTTTTATAACACCGATCTGTACAGGTCGGCTGCTCGAGAAAGACTGACGTTCTCAATTATGGTGCGCACGTTATATACGCGCCGATAGCGAATGGTTTTGTGTATGAAGCAAGTCACGCCTCCTCCGTCTCGATCGGGCCTTTCAAATCGCTCCCCTAATCTATAACCTACAACTATTCAAGAACCGTGTCAAGCATCATCTTCGCACACAGACCGCTCGTCGAGTGCTTAGGATCTCCCTTTAGTCTGTGCCATAGACTTAGAAAAAAAAAGAATCAAGAGACAGTGTTACTTGAGCTAAACTTGCATCACAAAGTGACTTACCTAGGTCTGGTACCTCCTTAATGAATAATTACATACATCCAAAGATTCAAGGAGGTATAGTTTCAATATACATATTCTTGTGGTATGTAAATCATGGAATCTATCTACTTACTTACATCAAGACTTCTTGTTGTAAACATAAACCAGACATAAATGTCCGACCTGTGGCATTCCCAGGTCTTTCAATAATCTCATGGAATAGATATTTCTAAACAGTATCGTGTAAATTAGGGCAGCTTCCTAATACGTAATTACATTTGCACCTAATTTCTTATTTAAGCGAACCTAGAACGTTGTTTATCGGGCCATTG
>MU181942.1:982518-1006483 GCA_016904865.1 Pissodes strobi
TTCATAAACCTAAGTATATACGTACGCCTTAATTAAATGATTAAGCAGAAATCTAAACTTGTTGCTCACAGAAAGGTGTTAATTACCAAAATACTTGGAAACCCTAAAGGGTCTAGGTAAACACTGCGGAATGTATTATACGTGATGTGGTTTTTGGATGGTATTTATTGGCCTTTAACCCACTTAAGCAGTTTAAGGCGATCTCATACCTTAGTTAGCTATTTTATAATGAATTGTGACCTCAAATCATTTTATTCAGATCTTTCACTAGGTTGTCTAGCCTTGCATAGATCTCGTTGTTTTTCATATTGGTTCAGATTAATAGGTTACTGCATTACTATGCAAAGAGTATTTTTACTTTATGTATTATCTTCATGTCAGTTGGAATTAGAATTATTATTTCGCTTTTTGTGATTGCGCCGCGAGAGAGTATGTTTGATAGTAACTTACTAATATAATTAATGATGCTTTGTTCTCATTTTCATTTCAATTTCCTATTTCATCGACATTTTTCCCTGAATTTTGTCCATATTATTACTTCTTTCTCTATAGACTGAATTTTTCAAATAGTCACAGATGGGCGTTAAATTTGGAGAGCTCGCAGCCCTGTTAACTTGTGTCGTTGTAGACCTGGTCGGATTGAGCAAATGCAGTAGAATCCGGTTATATATTTGAATAAAACATGTAATAATCCGCTCTGTCCTAAAATCAGATGATGATCAGATGAACCGGCCTATGTATGCTAATTCATACAGATAACTAGCCAGTCCTTGCTTTGGAAAGATTTTGGCTTAACACTGAAACAAGGTTTCTACGATTCCATTCCAAGAGCAGCATTAATATTACAAAATGGCCGATATATTAGGGAACCATTGTTGTTAGGTTGCGAAACGAATACGTGAACGGATCGTGCGGACCGGGTCCATAATCGAAGCAGATTCACATCAACTGGGTCCTCTATCAGAACCGGACCAGTCACTTCTACTCGATTGTCGCATACGTATCACTCCACATTTCATAATTGTTACCTATTATAAAGAAAGTCTCTTAATTCCAGAATATTATAAGGAGTCTCGTTGCCAAATTATATTTTGCCAAGTTTGAAGTGGTAATTCCGATTTTTATTCGTGGCACCTTAAATGGGCTGAGATATCTGGAACATGTGGAAAATCAAATTGAACACTTTGTCAATAAATTTCCACTTCAAACTTGGCAAAATGTAATACTAAAGTATAATAGTACCCCTCTTTACTATATTTTCTAAATCGGAGTTTTGCCGAAGGTTCCAAACCCCAACATAGTTAATTATATTTATCAAGTGTGGATTAATACATATGGAATGAATGCCAAACCGAACTTCTATTGAGTAACGCCCTTGAAGAGTAATTGGATTAAAAGTTTGTGGATTTTCATTCAAATTGGATAGTTTTTCCTATTTTAAATACTGGTAGTGGTAGATATCGCCTCATGAGTCCACAAAATTGTATTGAAATAATTTGGATCTTTAAAACGTCCCCTAATAATTTGAACAAACCTATGTCTTTTTTTTTTTGTTCGTCGTTTAATGGTTGATCGGGCCTAATTTTAAAATTGTGGGCTTAGATTTATAGTTTCCTGGACTGCCCCATAACTATATCTCTTGTTTCATTGTTCATAGCGTATAACCACAGCTTATTGTACTAAGCTGTGGTATAACTATGACATAGCTTTCGATAGTTTTTCTTAGTTCCTTTGAAAATAAAGCAATATAATAAGATCCCTATTTTCGTTTCTTTGTTTTGTTCTCTTCTTATTTACTAGAGAAGTTGTTTGTTTCTTGCAATACCTTCCTAGTATTAACTACCATTGGTACAGATGTTACTCAAAACTACTTTGAATATTTTCCCTATACTTTTCTCGTATTCTTGTAGCGCTATTATCATTCTTGAAATCTCGACCATTTTCAACCTTTCAAAAATCGAATAACACATTTTGTAAAATATTAGCAGATAATAAAGACTAATCAGCTGCAAACATCTGTGCTATGACATTTGAAAAATAATCCTTTATCTCTAGGTAGCAGCAGGTATCTAAGTAGGTAAGTTATATTAAAAAAATCTTAGTATTTCGTAATTCTAAAACCTTCCTCTTCTAATATTTCAAAAACTGGTAAGCTTTGATTCATGGCATATTATGCAAAAAAATTTGTAGAATTTTATAGAAAATTTAAAATTATAAAAAAATGGGGTATATTACATTAAAAAAACGAAGTTGTCATGTGCCTGGCTTTTTTGAAATACCATGTATACATTTAAAAGAAACCATGTTTTTGAGAGCAGATGAAATCAAACAACTTTTGTCCGCAATATTTTTGTCCAATTTAAAAATTAATAGATATTTCAATTTAAAGAGTTATCTGGATCATCCTGTACATACATTTGCATCATGGATATTACGTTCTTGTTTATTACCTATCTTTACCAAATATGAAAGCACTATCAAAAACCACTTTGTCGAGAATTTCGATTGTGCATTATTAGCAGTTGAATGTAGTTTCGAAGCAAAATAATAATTATTTTCAGGCAGGCGTGATTTATGATTATAAGAGCCAAGTCGCTTCGATGAGTATTCCTGTAAGTGACGAAAAACTTTCGCTAGTTTACTAGCCTAGCTATTTAAATATGGGAAAATCAAAATTGATATTTCGGAGAGAGCGAGTGACAGCTTCTGCACGTAAAACGAAACTTGAACTATAATTATTTGATAGCGCCATGAATATACTAAAATTTTAGAAACTATATTGGTTTCCGCCGATATTGTATTTATGGCCGTAGAGCTAGAGCCATTTTCAGCTGGGCTGCTTCTGTAAAAGTTTTTACTGCAAAACGAAATCCATTTGGCGATATGAATTGGGAAATACTGATATCAGACTCGTGTTGGTAAATGCAAATTCGGAGCGGAAATCACTTTGATATTTTCAGAGTAACATAAGTTGGTTGTTTGATTAAATATTGCAAATATAATGTAAACTTACTCTTGTTGGCCTAGTTGTTCAATTTAATATAAAAATCCAATGGTTCGAAGCTATTTCTGAAAGTTAGGTAATTAATTTTTTACGCTGCACAAAAATTGGACTCATGAACTTATATAGCTTTCTAGATTTTCCTTAAAATTTAAAAATTTTTGCAATTATCCATGTAATAATTTCAATAATATGGCGTCAGGTTTAGATTTAAGATTACATTTCCATCGTGTGTATATTACATTTTTTGTTAGAAAATTAGAGAAAAATCTGCTGAAGTAATCCTAGCAGATTGATAAAGCTTTCCATGCCAAATACTTTTTGCCCGCAAGTAAAAGTTAGCTATGTTGTTTCGCAAGATTATTATGAATTTATGAGAAACTCTAAGCCAAAGATCGGTCCTATTTTTTAACTAAAATTCATACTCAAACCAAAAGAAAAACAAGCGGTATGAATATATTATAATATTGTCTTTTTGGCTTTTAATCTAGAGTTATTTTCCTTTGGCTTCTTTAGTGCACTACTTTTATTGCAAAACGCAATCCATTTGTTGCATAAGTTGGAAACTCAACTGATTACTGATTGAGAAATGAATTATAACGAAATATTAACTATTTTTAGAGAAAATTGAACTAAGGTCTATCCATTTAACCAATAGAGTAAATATAAACAAAATCATGCACTAGCCGCGTGATCGTTCGAGTCTGTAATATTAATAATACCAAATAAGATGGTATTTTTCGAAAATCTAAACATAGGTTTATAATTAAAAAATTAAAATATTATTTTTAAATTAAAGAGAAATGTAAGTAAACATTCAAATTTGATAATGTTTCTAAGAGTCATTAACTGCTAACATCTACATCTTCATCACTATCCTCATCGTCATCAGCAGTGTTAATGATCAGTTCTTCACCTTTCTCTTCTATTATCTTGTCCAACTTCCACATTCTATTTTCAACTTTGTCCTTCATATGTTCAACGCACTTACCCCACTTCTCCGCTGTTATTCTGTGTATGACATAACTGAAAATTGCTTGAGGTCTCCAATTGGATTGAGCTCACAGTGATGTAGCTGTAGGGGTAGACTGAGAACAATTTTGTTTTAACTTGCGGCCATTTCATCAATAATATATTTTTCGTATTTAGCCTTGTGTTGTTTGACAAGGGCCAAAAGTTGAACTTTGAGCATTGAATGAATCTTCAAAATAGATATTCTTCGACCGTAACCAATCTTGAATGTCACCTTCATTTGACGAAGTTGTGGGAATCTTCTCTAGTCTTTGAAAATGATAGGGCGCATTATCAAGGACAATTAGGGCATTCTGTTTTAAACGGGGTAAGATGTCGGAAAATCAGTTTTCAAATGATTCTCCGTTCATTCCCTCGTGATAATCGCCCATTTTTTTGGATTCGAAACACCACAGGCCACCATCAACAAATCCATTTTCAGTGCCAATATGGCAGATGATGAGTATTTTTCCTTTATCTCAAAAATTCGAAAGAAAATTATTTCCTTGTTTAAAAAAATATATTCTACATAAGAATTTGCTTCAAAAATGTTTCTACAGATTCTAAAAATATATTGTTATGTATTTCTGAAACTGCATAAGTTTTTTCAAAATATCTGAAAACCAATTCAATTCAATTATATATTAAATTGTCTACAGCTTTCCCAATATAACCATTCTTCTATCTCTTATACATATCTTACATGTAGGCTCAATTTGAGACGCACAGTATACGTCTTTTTTCCTAATGTGGGAAGCAAATAAAAAAATGAAAACCGTGCAACATGCTTACCTGTAGGATTTTGTATGATTTTTCAACTCAGTAGAGAGTCCGTCTAAAAATGCCTTTCTTGATGATGTAACAGTTTCATCAATCCATACCTTAGATGTAGTGTGTCCTGCATTAACCCACGTTTCGTCGAGATAGTAAATATTTCTCTTTTGTCCTCTAAATGATTTTATCTTAACCAGATATTTCTTTCTCCACATCACAACTTCTTCTCTATCCATTAATACACTATTTCCTCCTCCCTTTTTCCATGTAAAATGTATGAAAAGTCGATCGTTTAAAATTTGGTAACGTGGCATCTTCATTTACTTCATTTAATACTTTATTAATTGTGGGAATATCATTTCTAAGAAAAAAATCGTGCACTTTTCTCCTAATCGCTTGTGTATCAGCCTCGTCCAAAGAATTTACAATGCTGTTTCTATTTTTACTCGTATTTGGTTCACAGAAAGTGTGACTCCTTTTGTGCTCTCTTATCACGTTATAGACAGAAGCAGGGCACACTACAACTTTAGTTAAGACCCTTAAAATAACCTCGTCTATAGTCAATTCCTGGTTTTCCTCCATCTCGAAATTTATACACATTTAAAATCACCACTTTCATCTCCATAGTCAAATGTCTTTTACGCAGTTTTTTAATCGGACCAGAAAAAAAAACGGTAAAAACGAGTAATTGAATGATGACAAAACACGCGAAATTAAAATATAATAATGCTAAAATGCATCAAGCGAATGAAGACTGAATGTATGAGCACCTGGTTCCCTGGTAAATTCCAGGATGCACGATGACACGATTCACGTCTCCCGCGTTAGGGAATAAAAATCGTTCTATCCACCTGCTAGTCGGTGAACACCTGGCGATCACGCACCGTTGTTTGTATTGATTTACTCTATTGTGACTGTGGATGGACTTTAGAAATCACAGTATTTGACATCACTAATACATGGCGCTAACTTTAATATTATAATTTCGTTCGAATAATAAAACCCTATTATCCTCATGAATAGTATGACTATCAAAGATCAATAGAATTCGAGGCTCCATTCACTCATATCATAAAACGTTTTAGGAAGTATATTATCAGCAGTCATCCACTGGTCCCCGCAAGGATGACAGTAAGTCGTGCTAAACCGTGTTATTAAATAATTGCTTTTCTTTATTAAATAGCACTGACTGGAAATTGTTTTAAACGGTTTCCAGAAAACCCAGATAAGTAACCGAGAGCAGTGGGGTTTGCTTATCCTCTCTGCCTGGCTATTTGGATTAAATTTGTCTTGTAGTACAAGAACTCGATTAAAAGGATATTTCAAAAACCCCTTTGAATAATTTCAGATTAATGCTTTACTATGTTTTCTCCACTAACTCGGAGAACATTTCTTTAGGAATTTTTCAACTCATGTTTGGCTTCTGCTACTAGTCTTAGTTTTGGCTTTAAATATAATTAGCAGAGTAGCCTTCGTACGAAGGGAATTAACTGTGGATGAAATGATCATGTCGTCCTTACAGGATCTACTCGAAATTCTAGTAGAGGGTTCTTTAAAGTTACCTACCACCCACGCTACCACCTTTGTTTCCTAGAGTCCAATTTATTAAAGTTTATCTGTTGTAAGTTCTAGATCTTGTGTGATTTCTCCATAATGCCAGGATTTCCCTTAGTTGACCTACTGTAAGGTCGAAGTAATCACATGAATCACAGAATGGGTCACGTCTTTTATTTCATGCAAACTCTACACTTTGAGGCATCTTAATATATAAATTATTGATCTTGGTTTAAAAAAGTAAAAACTAGATTCCACCAAGAATGTAATTTTTAAACGGTGTTGTTTCACATATTCGGTAATTATAAGCAGTACCTATAATAGTAGAAATGGTTCAAGTTTCACACTGTACTTAGGTATTGGCCTCTTTTTTAACTTAGCCCGAACCTCTGCCTATCCATAGTTAGCAGACATTCGTCATATTCCTTTTCATATTGTTTGGAATTGCAGGAGAATTACCATATGTTTAAATTTTTGCCCCCTTTGATCAGCCATATGAACAGATAACCTTGTGTTTGGAATTTCATAACTTTCTTAGAGATTCCAATGTCAAGTTTAGTGTTTCGTGAAAATTATTTCTATATTCTTCAAACTTTTTTTTTAAATTTGGAAATAGATAATTAAGTTAACACTTGCATCAAATGCTTTTTTCACAGTTGTCACTTCCGCATATTTTGTAGGGCATGCGTGATCAGGGTACAATTGTGGTTATAAACCACATCGACGAATATTACTAATTATCGCTAATTAACATAATCTAATACAACTGCTAAATAAGGAAACGAATAGAGTATATACAATTCTCTGATATTTTCGGAAACTTTTACCATTCCTGCTTAACATTGCACAACCATCGTATATGGGTTAGAACAATGCTTTGAGCTCACCTCTTCGACGTGATGAATAGGTAACCATCTGTATGGAAATAATATTTGTATTGTTTGCATTGTTTTCACTTACCCTGAAATCATGAAATAATGTCTTTGAATTTTGATTTAGTTTGTTTTGTTACAGAACGCTATATACTTTTAAAAAACGTTGAGTTTCAAGTTTCAACATCAATTAAACCATAAGTTTCGTGAATCGTTGTTAACTTTTAATCGGATTTTGAAGTACCAAATAGCCAGAAACCGTGCTGAAACTTCTTTTAACAATTTACTTGATTTGGCTTCTTCTTGGTGTTGTTAAGTAAAAAATTTACTATTATAATTTCTACAATTTATAATAATGTCTTAACTTGTTTTGCTAGCACCCTGGCTTTTTCAGAAGTGAGATATTTGTAGAGATTATCCTAAAGTATATATAGCACAAAGGGTAGAAATTTTGGTATGAGAACTAACGAACATTACGATAGTGATCAGTTCTTAACCAAGAACTTAAAAGAAGAACAGCTGAATATCAATAACTACAATAATCAAATAAACAATGTAATAAATGAAGTACAAGGGACTGCACTTACAAACACAAAGATGAAAATAAAGAGGGAAAACTCAGCCCCTAGACAGAAAGCCTCATAAAAGGAGTGAGACAAATGACATAATACACACAACAAACAGTACAACAATGAGACAAACAAATAAAGATGTCTCCAAAGCCATGAAAAAAACATCAGAAAATACAGCACCCAGAGCATATCCAGGGTGATGTGGGAGAATAAGAGCCGGAAAATTTTGCAACAGAAGTTAGCCATTTGAAAAGAAAACACCTGCAAGTTAACGGAAGTAACGGGCAAGACCAGAGATTATATTATAAAAACTACCGAAAACTTTTACGCGGAGCGCTATAAACGTATCGAAGATCGCAAGATACCCGAAGCCTAAAATGTTGGATCGAAAGACATTTCAGGTCACCGAGGAAGGGCGATCTGGTAATTGAATCCATGAAGGAGAGAAGCTCAACGTAGCATACAGAAACTTATCAATGCTTGTCTATTAAAGGGTATAACGTTCTCACAATGGAACAATGCGGTACATAACCATCCTAATGCATGGTGATGGTTCCGGGAAACCATCGACCAATTTTTCTATAATCTCGGCTATACAAGCTATTTATGAAGATTATAGCAAAATGGCTAACACACAAATTGGACTATTACCTACCAAGTGAGCAGAGTGGCTTTCGCTCAGGCTATGGGACAAACCATAAAAACCTTAACACAAAGGTGCGTGGAATAGAACAAACGCCTTGCATTGGTATTTGTATATTATGAAAAAGCATTTGATATTACAGACTAACACAAAGTTTAACAAGCCAGGTCGGAATGCCGAATCCACCATCGGTAAAGCACAATAATAGGAAAATATTTAGGATACCGCCACATCCTGTATTAGACCTTTTGCCGATGCACGCAAATTTTAAATACAATGTGAGATCTGGAAGGCGACATCATCTCCCCAAAGTTATTCACATCATTACTGGAATATATGTGTAAACAAATAAACTGGGACAACCTGGGTATAAACATAAACGGAGAATACCGTTCTGAGATTTACGGATGACGTAGATTTAATCGGATCGTATGAATGCAGCAAAAAAAATTGTTGGAAAAATTTCACCTGTCTTCAGGATGCGTTGGTCTCAAAACTAATATCTCAAAAACGCAATTTCTGAATAATTTTGTACAGGTGACATACTTGGATAGTGAAATTCGCATGGGCCGAGACAACCAGACATGCCAGATTAACAAAATAATAGGCCTCACATGGGCAGCGTTTGGGAACCTGTGGAAGACACTTAAATCTAACATCCGTATACTTGAAGTTCCAGGTTTTTGACCAACGTGTTCTGCTCGTCAAAACTTATGAAGCTGAAACCCTAACCCTAACCAAAAAGTCTATAAGTAAGATACGAGTAACCCAAAGACCGATGGAAAGGCAATGCTGAGGTTCTCCCTCAAGGACGGGGTCATAAACGCAGAAATAATAAGAGGAACATGTGTTATGGATGCAGTGGACCTAATAGAGTCTTTGAATTGTAAATGGGCTGGTTACATTGTCAGAACGAGAGATGAACGGTGAACCAAGAAAATAATTTAGTATAGACCACGGGAAGAGGCTAAAAGAAACAGAGAAAGACCACTAACTAGATGAACAGAAGACATTAAGCACATCCGAGGAAACTGGATATATACTGACCAAATAGAACAGAGTGGCAAAATTCACGGGAGGCCTGCGTCCAGATATGGACCGATTGATGACAATGATGACAATAGTTTTACTAAAAACAAAAATTACTCTAATTATGCAAACCATTATTGAAATGAAATTTCCTCGAGTCGGTACAGACTATTAATTCTAATCAAGTACTAAACTGTTTACCTCTTCTAACCCATTCATGTTAACATATTTCAGAGAAATCTCTTTGCAAGCTAAGCATGCCTCGTGGAACTTATTTTTCTGAAATGGAAAAGAGGAAAATCTTGGCACTGCAAAATCAAGGACTCAGTTGAAGGGAAATTGCTTTAATAAATTAATCATTTTCGCAAAGTTGTATCAAATTACTTAACTTGGAGCCTGAAGTCTTAAATAACCTGGTCATCTGTACGATAGTATGAGTAGATTATTTGAGGTAATTCATAAAAATGGAAACAGAACGCATTATTGATTTTGAAGTTTTTTTTTTCTAATATGCGCTATAGTTATTCACCAATAAATTCAGGATCTTTTCTTATTGTATGCATTAATTTTATAAAATACCTTAAAACAAAACTAAGATTTATTTAATTATTTTTCTTAGCTTATTTTCTTACCTCCTATGTCCCTGTTAAACTATTTTAATGCTAAATGGACAAACACTGCCAAATATGGAGTGGAGCTATAGTTATGCTCCCTAGTTTATTAAGCAAAAAAATAAGGGCATACCTGCTTTTTACCTAGTTAATTATTTTGGCTGTATCATGTAATGTCTCACTTCTCACGAAGCTGTAGTGTTAAGTAACTGTTATAAATTGTAGAAATAAAAATAAATTTATTGCTTGTCAAACGTTTAATATAGAAATAAGTTCAAAATCTGTACCAAATTTTTAACACACTAGAGGTTATTAAAAGCAGTTAAGGATGGCGTTTCAATTTTATCAATGTTTTACAAATATAAAGAAATGATGTATTTTTTCAATTTTCAAGTCGTTGTAAAATTTACTTGGATATGATTTTATTTCGAACTCAAAGAGGAAACACAAAAAGGGGATTTTTCAGGTTTCTAATGAAATTAGATCTTCCATGTTTTGTTACGAAACCAGCGAAATTTTCTCGAAGTTGGAAGACAAAAGTTTATTTTTGCGTCGCAATATTTAATCGAGAACCTAATCATTAAAAAGCTGTGCTTTAAATATTAACCTTTAATATTTAAGAGGTAATCGCTCTATTCAACCAATTTGCCCATCCCACCTGCATTACAGCTAACATGTTCCGCAAACACCCCATTCAACTTAACACAAGCCTAATCGCCGCAGCAGACTGCTTAAACCAACATATTAATTACAGGACACTTGACATATGTCAGTACAAGATGACACCCAAGCTTTGCGGACCGATCCGAGAGCAAAACGACGACACTAATTAAGTCCCAACAAATAATGCGAAAACCTACATTAATCAACCTGAAATGGATCAGTTGTAATGTTTTGTTCCCTTTACTGCTGAAATTTTATAAAATCACGGTTATTTTATTTTCAATATTAAAATTATAAAATAATTCAAAAGGAGTTATCGTAAAGTTAAGGGCAGGCGCAGACAAAGGATGGGCAAGTTCGGGAAATTATTGTGGTAAAAGTATTATTAAGCAATTAGAGCCCATGCTTGAAAATCTCAGAAGGACTTTCAAGTCTCCCTAAATCCGACATTACATGAATTTGACAAACGAAATAGTTTTCGAATCCCAGGAAAAAGTTTGCCTCTCGGAACATTAAGCATAACTTTGTCGTTTCTAGTCGCCTCAACTCCTAGAGTTGTGCTACCGAAGTTTTAAGTGCAAAAATCTGAAAAAAATAAAATGTTTCTTCAACTTACTTTTAATCAGGATTTTGCCTTTATTCAAGTCATTCATACGTAAGGCCAGTATTGATAAATTCACATTAGTTTAAAATCGTCAAATGAATATATAGAGTTATCTCGATAAAAGGGCTGTAATAAATATTTACATTAACATTTTGTATGCGGAAATTCTTAGAATGATTTGACATAAAGGCTTGTATCCTCCAAGAATCGATGCTTGTCAACTGAAGAAAAAATGCAAATATCGAGCATTTTTATTTAGAAATTTATTTTTTTATTTATTTATTTCATATTAGAAAAATAATAAGTCTTGAAAATCATCGACTGATGGCGTATCAGTCATTAAAATGTCTTAAAACAGCTACAGTGTTTAAATAAACCATCGATTAGAGGGAGTCAAATTAAAATAATTTTACAGGATTTAGATCAGGAGATCTTGTTGAGTACTTTATTGAGATCCGTCCACCAATCAATCAGTCAAAAATATGATCAACCGTTAATAACATTACTTTATTTTCTGCGACAAGATCAAAGCTGCCGAAAAGCCAAAAATGGCTTTAGATTGTTCTATCGCCTTAATTAAAGACATTTTTATTTTCTAGTAAAACATAATAAGATGTATTATTACCAATCTTAAAAGAACCTTAGAATGTTATTGTCAATGTTTCACGGCGATATTTAGTTTCTGGAATATATCTTATCGATGTCCAGCAGTAATCAATATGAAACTGGCGCTCCTTTTGCTTTGAAACCGATTTTCCATGAAAGAAATGCCTTGGTGGAACCATTCGCTATGTTCATCACCTACTGCCTCTACATTTTCGAAGAAGGAATCGAGATCAGAGTTTAGAAAGTAGTTCATTTAAATCCCATTCCTCTATAAGCATTAAATAGTCCACTCTGAATATCTTTGTAATTGTCATCTTCCATATTTACAAGAAAATTTGCACAATTGGTTTAAAAGCGCTCCAAGCTCATCATTGATTTTCATTTGGCACATTGTCAAATATATATCTCTGTTATTTGTCGACTCACAAATGTACCTTTATAAATTTTTGCTTCACTTATTTTCGGAAATTCTTGTTTTAGAGACACCAAACCTCTGCCATTTCGATCCATTACTTTAACAAAATTCTTCATCGATCCCAATTTAATAGGCTAAGGTGGAAGTAATACTTTTTGGGATCAAAATCATTCAGAACGTTTTTATGGATACATATTCTGCGCAAAGGTAGGAGTCGAGATGAGAGTTCAGACTGTGAATTAGTTACATCCAATTACTTTATAATAATTAAATAGTTCACTCAGAATACCTTTGTAATTGTCAGCTTCCACATTTCCGAGAAAGTTTGCCACATTGCTTTAACAAAATTCGACCTCAATATCAATTGAATATGCTAAGGTGAAAGTAATTCTTTTGGGCTCAACTAGTGGTTCATGTGACCTTTCTTTCTGCGCATAGTGATGATCTTGCAAAAAGCTGTTCCATCCAGCAACAGTATTTGATATAGCCCTGTTCCCTGTTGCATCCAAAGAAGAAGGGCTATCACTTTTAAATTTCCACATATGGTCCAACCATATTTATTAAAGCACTTATTTCCATGTTTTCGCATGATTCCTTCATATGAACTTCATGCTACGGACACAGATGCATATTTATTACAGTTGTGAACCAATACAGCCGATAAACTAAGTTTAGAAAAATATCCGAATAGGCGTCATTCATTTGGGTCATGCTTCTGCCCTAATGTTATTAGATTGTTAAAATCTGAGCAGTATATTAAATCTTCTTCTTGAAGAGAGCTATAGGTAAGATGTTGTTTTTACCGTTTCAAGTGAAAAGTAATGTTTACGTCACATTGGAGAATATTCCATCCTTCTAATCCAGATGGTGGAAGTTCTGACGACGAATTTGGTTGGATTGAATTAGAACTAAGTCATATTAAAACAGATGCGGCGCTGCACGTCAAATAAAGAATCGGTTTACACTTCCTGTACGATTTCTGCATTACGACTTGAAGAATCAGTGTATTTCAATTCTTCTTTATCCAAAGTACACGCTTTTGGTGTCTTTGATACAGGATTTTCATCACTATGATTTACGGGCCGTAAAACTGATGGTAAATTAGAATACTTAACAGTGTAGTCCAATAACATCAATATTTGTGAGGCAAAAATAATTATGTGTGACTTGGTTTTTCGGTTTTCTCCAAACCATTGGTACTGCGAGGGACATTTTACGATTTGCATCTTTTAATCAACCAAGTCTTACAACAGGTATGAGAGATACATGCTTTTTCTTAATCTTCAACTTTAACTTTGAAGTAAAGTTCGAAAGCTTTTAGTCCAAAGGCAGCAAAATTAGGTTTTTGCATTCTAAAGGTTAGCTCTCCACATGGGTAGCACGAAACTCTACACGGAGTAAGTTAAGAGGATTAGAAAATGATGAAACCCCGCACATCATAAAATCTCATGTCCAGAAAGGTTCACGAAACTCCGCACTATATAAAATTTTATACGTAGTTATATGAAACTACATACGACACTTCTCCTTTACTTATTATTTAATTGCATTAAAAACCAGTTCCCTTCACCTCTTTGAAATATACCGATATTTATGATCGCAGAAAAAATAGTATGTGTACTTTGGATGAAAAGCGCCTTCTCGGCGTTGATGCAAGTATCATCATTGGCCGAGAATTTGTAGATTTTGCTTCTAAGTGCACAACACACTATATTGTTATTAGGGAATATGCTGGGAAAGTATCTTCAGGCAATGATATTTAAAGCAATAAAGTAAAAATGTATCCTACAAATGTTAACAAAAATAAAATAAATCTTCCTACTTCATTCTCAATCACTTAAATTAAATGAATATCCTTTCAAATAATAATTATTTACCACGCGTAGATTTTTTCAGAATATTTGAATTATTCGATCTTTGAGCATCTAATTCAGGACATTGGCAATTTTACTGTGAAAATAATCAAGTATTTGCAATTTTCATCATCATTTGTACAAATGAAGAACAAAGGTTAATATCATCTTTTGTTCGCCGATAGCGTCGAAATTATAACGAAAAGCTGGATTATTTAATTAAGCTTTTCCAGATAAAACCATTTCTATAGCATATACAAAAGCCTAGTCTCAAAAGTCTCGATAACTTCTAGTGAAAAAGACGGTCAACGATCTTTTCGTTATTCTATTAATTAAATTTAATTTCTAGATTCCGTGATAGTTGAGCCACATCAATCAATCCGGAAAGTTGCTAAAGCTACGGGTATAAAAAACCCAAATAGTTCTTGAAATTAACAAAAAACAAAGTAAAACCTTTTTAATTACTTAATGAAGACGATCCTGATCGGAGGTTGCAATTTTTTGGCGAAATACTAAATTTAATATCCACATATTCGTTTGTTGAAAAAGGCGCACGTAAGTCGATATAAACGTAGATCCATCGATCGATTGTTGGAATAGAGTAATATGACTGCCTAAAAGTAAAGAAAACATTTTTGTGAGAAATTTTTCTTCGTTTCTTTAATATAGGTTTTGGCACTGCGGCAACTGAAGCATGCTCAAAATGTATGGAGCTATCAGAAACAATCAAAATTGGGAAATCTCAAGAAAGTAAAACGAAACTGATAACGGAAAACTTCTTACTTTATCTTTTGATTGCCAAAAGAACATGGTGAACCTCAAAATACCTGATCAGTTGGCATAGTACAGTCGCCAACTATACACATATAATTCTACAGTGGTTAAAGGCCCGTCAAAATCAAAGCAACTACAGACAATGTTTTTATCTACACTTGGACGGAAAACGAGTTCAGCAAGGGTTATAACCAAATCGGCTCAGCTGTTTTTGATTGCTTAATTGATATTGATTTAACCTGTTACTCTACAATAAGGTTTTGTGCCGACGGATGCGGAAGGCAAAACAGGAACACTACGATGATTGCAATGTGTTGCCACTTTCTAAAAAACTTTGCACCTGAAAAGGTAAAGCAATTTGAATTGGCTTTTCCCATTTCGGGATATTCTTTCTTGCCTCCCGATCGAGTATTCGGGAAGATAGAGAAAACCCTTAAAAAAGAAGCGACAATAGTAAATCCAAGGAGATAACTAGATATATTCAAAGAACATGGTACAGTCAAAGTTTAGGGCACGATTGCAGAGTATTGGATTTTAAATCTTAGGCTGAAAAATATTTCAAAAAAATGGCATCTGGACATTTCAAATTCTCCGAGGCAAAAAGGTTCATCATAACGAAAAATTCAGGGAATAATATTTTGATAAGAGGTGAAGTATTTTATCAATCAGATACCGGTGCTTCAAAACAGATTTTAAAAAGACGAAAGAACTTTTCTAATTTTTGCCCTACGGTTATAGAAAAAGGAATTTTTGCCCTACGGTTATAGAACCTCCTTCTCCTTGCCCTACGGTTATAGGAAAAGGAGGTGTAGAATAGGTCAACGGGGAGGAGCCATCGTTTTACAAAAACCTTTGAAATACTGAGGTAGTTGATGATAAAATGGTTCAAAATGGGGGTACTGACGATCCGGAGGACTTTTGCCAAGAGAATAACGGTGAAGGTAAAGAAGCTAGAGTGTAGTTGCAATTCTTGTTTATATTTTGGTAATTTTACAATAAAAAATTGTAACCTTTTGCCCCTAGTCTTAATCATAATTTTACATGTAAAATTTGTTGTGCGTTGCAAAACGCGCCTTATCCACAAAGACATATCAAAACTCCCCTTATCCAAAATTGAAATGAAAAAATAAGATAATTGATCAAAACATGATTAAAAGTAGCATAACCCAAGAGCTGTTCAGTGTCTTATAAATTTATATAGAAATTGCCGTTAAACAATTGCCAGTAATTAGAACATAAACGGTTTGTCCTCATTTTCTGAAAATAGATTTAAAGGGATAAGGCGAGTTTTGATACGGAACGCCTCAAGTATTGACCCGGGCCGCCGTATGACAAGCACAGAATCTGACTACTGCATTACCAGAGCTGCTGAAATGTAAAGACATGGGTAATTCTATATGTTTAGCCATCGTTGCCAAGAATTGGCAACGTTGCGCTCCCTTGCAGCTGATTTATATTTTGTGACCGGTCTAGTGATGAATATGAGGTGATTCAAATGTCACGTTCAAGTTTGAAATTCGAAAACAAACCCAAACGTCCTATTCCAACTGGATAGCATGGAAATCTAAGTTTGGGTTAGTCTGGATGGTGTAACTATATTCATACTGTACAAGTACATACATGTCATTGGTCATTGCCGCTATTTTTAAGAGGATTTTTGACGTTCGTGTTAAAAGATTTCAAATCTCTTTTAGAGGCGTCATAATATTTTTAGTTGACTTAAAAACTATCTATTGACGGTACGTTAGCTGTAAATGTACCACGAAAACCTCCTTGACGTGACGTTGCTGGTCGGTGACATGAAATTGACGTTTCGTAAACTGCGAATCACCCTTAATACGGTTGAAATATTTTAACCGTAGAAGAATCTTACACTTCCGGTCGTACCGGAAGTAGATGCCAACTTGTTTTTTTTTAATGGGACATTTTATGTCACAAATGACGTTTGCAGATCGAAACATAATTGTTTTCAATTTGTCTTGTACGGAAACCTATATTTATAATTTGAGTTAACCACTTAATATAAAGGTGCCTACTTTAGCAGACTTCCTATAATATTTTAAGAAGTATTAATAGAGAGCACCCATGAAAGAGGAATAAAAATGACATAAAAAAAACTGTCAAAAGTATTTTTTTCAAAATATAGGCAACATCATTTCTCTTAAAAATGCTATAGCTTTTAAGTTCAGCTATGCCAAATAAATATCACTTTAACTCCCCTGATAAAAAGCATCAAATTCAAAGCTGAGTAATTGCTTAAGTTATAAAAACGTGACAGCGGCATATTAAAATAAATAATGCCCTTAGAGTACCTTCCTTAGAAAACGGGAAATATTTTGTTGAAGAATAAAACGTTGTAGTTCTTTAACTGTGAACCAACCTAATATGTGGTAAATAAAAATTTATGTTGATAATATTAATTTCAGAACGCCCGGAAGATGGCAATATAAGACAACCCCCAGGCCTCGCGTGCCCATCCGCAAGCAAAACGATGACGATGACGTCACTAGCAACAATGTAACATTAGAGACTTCCTCCTCCATTAAGCCGGAGATCGCAGCCCAACAAAACAACGAAATCGTCACACCCCAAGCCAGATCGGACGATGTCGATAGCCTGGAAGGGTCCGAGTCAATTGCCACAATTATTGACGATGAGAGTGCTACGGAGAATAAACTGGACGGTCCCATGCTGCCTATGGAAACTCTTAAGGTCGAAATATCCACCCCACCGGATTTCAAGGATATTTACTATGAGATCGCTACGATTAAATCTCCCTATACTTTCCAGGTAATGTATGTTACGTGTACTTAATTATTATTTGAAATGTCATGAAGATTACAGTTTTTTATAGAAACAGAGAAAATTTTCAACTAACGGATCTTGGTCACGAGCATCTATAGCTACTTGCTTGCTGATATGAAAATATCGATTTAGTGTATACAGCGTGTCTTGAGAACATCTTTTCATATGGGAAAGTTCTGTGTTATGTAAAATTGTATTAAAAGGATAGTGCTGCAAAAAAGCTCAAAAATTCAAAATTTACTCAAGAGATAAGTAACCTACATTCTCATTTAATAGCAAAATGTAATAAAAAATGTTCCTTAGCATTTTAATTCGTGCTTAGTTATGAAAATTGACAAAAAAACTCAAGTACCAACTGGTTGGATAAACATTTTAATAAACGATAACTGAACCTAACGAGATCTCCGATAAAGCGTTTATCAATGATTCTAAGTCTGAGGAGAACTTATTTTAAACGATATTAACTAAAAAAAGAAATAAATCTACCAGGTCTGCCCAAAATAACAACGGGAATTTCAGAACGTCTCGCTATCCGTCGTTGTTGAAATGTTCTAAGCAACAATTGAGTTACTCGTACACCGCGACGGCAAGGCAACAACTCTTTTATTAAAGAGATGATAGAAATGTCGCTGGTCATTGTTTCGCGATAAAAACGAGGCCCCACTTTTAAATATTCAATCAATCAATCGAATGAATTGGTAAACTTCTAATTACCTTTGTAGCCAGGAACACAATAAAAATGCTTTTTAAAACCTGTTCATTTGGTTGTGTGATAAATCTGGGTTCGTGAGGACGAAATTTGTTTAATTTAAAAGTTGTACCTGCAAAGGATTTTGGTTTCACGGAAGTATTTCCGATATTTTCAATAATGAGATTTTCGGATTTTCGATGATCGCTTGTAATTCTTCGTTTAAGGTCCTAAGTAGATGTTTCTTAATAAACATATTTTCAATTAATCGAGTGGTTTTAGATTTGTACATGATTTTTCTGACAGTTGCGTAAGAAATTGATTTTTCTGGGTGTCTGGCATTTAGAAAATCTGCGGCTTGTCTATGTGCCTTATAACGATCTTCGGCAATTAGCGCTATATCAATGTTTTCTTCTTTTGATAATTTTCCAAACATTATTATTATTATTATTTTAAATCGCTGAATCTTCAGAAGCCTTCAAAATTTGAAACTGTATTTACAGATTTTTTTAGTGAAATAACATCCCTGACGAAGCATATACCACTTCTTGGGCTCCCCAGGGCTGATATAGTCAAAAGATCCAATTTTGAAGAATAACTTAGGGTCGTGGTTAGAAGTAGAGAAGAATAGAATAAGAATACCACTGGCATTCTCATATTGCAGCAAAGTGCCAAAAAAAAAGGTATACGGATGGGTCAAGAACTGAACAGGGGACCGGAGGCAGAGTATTTGGGCAGGAACCAACTCTCCGAAGCAATGAGAAAACACCCGGATATATTCCAGGCGGAAATTACCGCCTTCGCAAGATGTGTGCAGTTCAACCTTGACAGAAACTATAGGAGCAAAGGAACCATCAAAGCGCTGAACTCACCAACAATCAGCTCCAGAATGATATGGGAATTCCTAGTTAGGCTAAATGAACTAGGCAAGAATAACAAACTATCCCTTCAATGGATACTAGGACACGCTGGGATAGAACGCAACCAAAAAGCAGACCAATTGGCAAAAGTAGGAGCGCAAACTCCGCTTTAAGGACCGAAACCCTTTTGTGGCATAGGGATGCACACCTACAAGGAATAATTCAGGAAAGAAAATCGAACCATCAGTCTATGGAAACGTTTTCCAGGGTTAAGGTAATCAAAGATGTTTCTAGGGCCCCCTCACCCAGGAGTAAGATTAAAAACCTTCATAACACAGAGTAAGAAAAATCTTGCATCCTCACGGGCTTCTTATAGGGCACTCCCGGTTGAGAAAGCACCTGGAAAGAATATAAATTGAAACCGAGGACAGTGGCCGGTTCTATGAGGAGGGAGAGGAAACCCTGGAACACCTTCTCACGGAGTGCGAGGTGGTCGTAAGCAGGCGAATGGCCTGCTTCGGGTGCTGCATCGTCGAACACGAGGAACTCCATCCATAGAATCAACCAGACTACTTGCTTAAAGCTACATGAGGTACTCTGATTGAGAATCACATTAACGGAAGTACCAGGGAAGGGAGACACAATAGATCTATACAGGTCGCAGTGTACTTAATACCCTGCAAGATCATTCATTAATTCTTATGTCTTGGGTTAGTTATGAATTTTTAGACTTTCTTGGCGCTTTGTTCAAGTTATCTCAAGTTTTATTTTTTTAATACAGTTTTCTCTTAACGCAGTACTTTCTATGAAGTGTTAGTTTTTTTCGTAAAATCAGCAATAAAAGAGTTTCCCATATGGAAAGAACTTCCTAGAACACGCTGTATACTAAATCAGCACAATTTCTAGAAGGCTTTACTTCCCACAACGCAAACAAGCCAGGCAAACTGCTCCACTATTTCTTTCATTAAAGCTTCTTTAAGCTCCTATTTCTATTTAATTAGTTTAATTCTTATTTTTCTCCTATACTCATGATTATACCTTGTCTTTACCCTTTAAATAATAATTCATATACGAGCCCTTCAATTCACTGAAACAATTAGATAAGCCAATTCTGCTTTAATTGTTTGAGCAATTTCGTCTCCTTAAAAGTTTAAATCTAAATGTGATTATATTAAAAAATTAAGAAATACAACTAATGGATGAATCCATCAACAAAGCGTCCATGTTTATACGAGCAATTTTTCTTTAAATATAATTAGGCTATGCAATCTAAAATATCGGCTATTACTTAAGCACCTCGTTGATATAGAGTGCTTATATGAACACAAAGCTCCACAGGCAACCATAGGTGACATGCAGGCATTGAAAAAAGTTATACAATTTTCGTTCATCCTCTTGAGTAGCAAATAATATTATCATTTGAAGCTTTAATTTCCAACTGTAATAGAAAATTCCTAATACCTCCAGTCGACTTCAATGAATGTTCTTTTCAGAATGTGTTGCGCTTGCTATCTACCTGACATGATAAAAATTTCAGTCGAAATTATTCTCGCCTTGGAGGTTTAATAAAGCTATATATTTTGAGCAGCCACTTTTCCACTCTATAATAGCTATTTCATTGCATTACGCGGGGCTCGAGAAGGGTGACTCGATTATAGCAATTCCGGAACGAAATGAGGTGAGGATCCTAATTTTAAATTTTGGCGATGTGTGGAGTTTCACTTCCATCTTCGACAGGGAAAAATGTTTTTTAAAATACATTAAATATTTTGTTACGCAATACATCAAATACTACAATAACACTTGTACATTTGGTACCATAAACCGAAACAAAGTGTTGGCTATTCTTGCAGATGCAAGAATAGACTACAGATGTTCAAATCTGACGAAGGAAGAGTGGAAAGTTCAAAAGAGAGCGATGGGTATTATGGGTTGAAATTAAATAATTTGTTCTTAATAGATATCAAGCAGTTCTATTTATTCACTGGATAACTGGAAGCCTTATAATAATATGCTATTACGTTAAAATTAAAGCATTTATCTTCTATAAATCCTAATATTCCAGGCTTTTCGTTTATAGCCGGAAGGGCATTAATGACTTGAGCAGTTCCACTTTTCAATGGGGTTTTGTAAGTTATAAAACATTTGGGCAATATTCAATAATCATAAAAACACGTCTTGTTACTATCATAACATGAAAATTCAAAAAAATTAATTGCGAAAGGTTTAAATCATTTTATAAAATACCCTGTCTTGAGGAGGAAGACCATGAAACTCTGTTGTTGATGTTTTCAAAATTAGAGAATTGTAAATACTTACATCTCAACTAAAGCTAGGTAACCAAAAAAACATCAATTTTTCGCGTGTTTATAGAGAGGATGTATTTCACAAATAACGTACTCATCTACGAAACAAAAACTTTCTACATGGGGTTCGTATCGGTCCAGCTGCTAGCCAGTTAAATAACATCATTGCAGTCAATTTCCCAATTACTTCATATATTCCCTTCATCAATTATATTGCGTTGTGAGCTGTTGAATCGCTATGGCTCTAGAAACCGTGCATTTCAATATAATTCGAAAATTTTTAGGGTATTCAAGCGAAGTAAGGGAAAAAATCCTTTATTTGAAATACAATTGTCAAAGGAAAATTAATATATTTAATATATTTTTAAAAAACAATTTCGATTCTGGATCCAATTATTATTTCGGGCGGTTTAAAAACTAATAGATCGAACCGGAGAAACATTGTACCTTAAGGTAGGTCAACATCAGCGAATGACGAGTATAAATTGCGGTAACGCTCAGCCTCATTTAATAGTTAATCGTGTCTGATCAACCTTAAAATATACACAGAGTGCAAGTATCTGATCCGCCAGTAAGCCGAGCCCCACTTACACATACAGGGTGCAAGTATCTGGTCCGTCAGTAAGCGGAGTCCACTTAGAGATGGAAGATACATGTACCTAGTCCGTCTACTCCATACACACTTGGGCAGTTGCCTATAATCTTCTGGTTAAAAAATTATACATACTCCTCGCGTTTTGATGTTATAAATCTTAATCCGTCTCTTAAGCGCTTCGAGAAGACACGATATGAAATAAGCATTTTCTACCATTAACTTTGTCGCGCGACTCAAATATTTTCTCTAAGCGCCTTAATCTTTGGCTACTGCAACTGGGGTTTACTGTGGGCCCTTGCTGGCTTATTATCGAGCAGACTTGATGAGTTTAAGAGGCGCTACATTATTTGATAATTGAGACTTATAAAGTTAATGCTTATTCGATATTGTAACTTAAAGAGCGGAAAAGACTGATCAACTGGTTTATAGCATCAAAGCCCGAAGATTGTGTACGATATTTTAACCTATCGTGTACATGACAGGCCTCCGTTTACTGGCGGACCAGATACATGTAACTTCTATCTTTAAGTGAACTCCGTTTACTGGCGAACCAGATACTTGCACCCTGTGCATGTTTTAAGGTTGATCAGCCACAGTTAATTGATAAATTATGCAGCGTGCTGAAGCAAATTTATACTAGTCATTTGCTGAAGTTGACATATTTTCAGATTCACAATATCCCCGGTTCGACCTACTGGTTTTTATATCGAAATATTAATTGAATATTGAAGTATGTGCCTATTAATATATAAATGATTAATATGCTGTTTAATAATCAATAATATATTTAATATTAACTATTAGTTTGTGATATAATATTAACAATATATTTATGTCCCTAAAGCCCTTGATGCTTGAATGTTAGAAATCTAGGTAAAGTATAATAGATGCTTTTCATGTGTTTGCGTGAGCAGTAATGGAAATATTGCAAAGAGCTTGACATTAATTAAAAAAACTCCTCAGAAATATCGCCTCAACAAAACTAATTGCTATGGAAACGGTGATGTCACATCAGTGGCGCAGCGACAGATTTATTAAGAGTGCGAGTTTTCTAAAATTATTGGGAAGAAGGGATGGTAGAACCAAAGCGGCGCAGGTATGCCAAGCCATTTCAAGAGACAATTGCTCTGTATAAAAAATCTCGGAGTGACATCCATCATCGTAAACTGATCTGACTGCCAATTCAGGAAAGTCTTCCTCGTAATCCAAAGAAAATTGTAGGTAGCAGCCACCTCAGAATGTCTGTCAACATCAGGCTGAGAGCAGCAGGCATGTGGGCAATACGACCCTTTGGCCTGGCATTTGGAATACCCTATACTCGTCTAGGAAGTGCAAGAGACCATATATAGTGATTAGAAAATTATACACAATGTCCAATTTAAATAAAATAGAAACTTCGACTTACATTTACATTTACTTATCTTTGGAAGATTAAAACGTTGCTAATCAAATACTTTGAAGGGCAACGAAAGCTTGGGAAAGATATCTAGTGGGTCGGTTGAGAGAGGATGCTTTCAAATTACCTATTTTTTATATATTTAATTAAGTCAACTTGATTAACTTGCATACACGGAAAAAAAGCTTATATAGTTTATTTTTATTAAAATATAATACATATTTATTTATATAATGTGTAATACAATAAAAAAACAGTATTCGGCATTTAAATATTTATTACAATAATTCTACATAATGAAGCTAGAAATGGTTATACATAGATTTGCGAATG
>MU181943.1:0-161999 GCA_016904865.1 Pissodes strobi
AAAAGATGGAATGATTTGAACCAAAATTCTTATGTGGTATTTTGCTGTAAACTGAGAAGTAAAGGTACTTATTCCTCAAAAAAAATTGAAATTTTAACTTTTTGGTCACCCTGTATAAAAAAATAATTTTGTCTCTACGACAATCATATTTTTTTAACAAGCAAAAATTTTTATGAAGAATGACTTTTTGTCAAAAACTGAAATTTTTGGTCCATTTGTCCTCTTGTCTACCCGATCGCCGGACATACTGTATATATGCACTGTCTCTAATAGTTACGCTTGTTGTACTAGCTTTGTTAACCATAAAGAAATCATTTTTCGGTCTATATACTCTGTCAATACCGTTTGAATGTCACTCATAAAATCTGCATACAGAATATTCACATCCGTAAAGGTATAATTTCAGTTTGCCCCTTTCACTTCCGCAATTAATCATGAAATTGTTTTAACACGTATTAAATTTCTTTTATACATAATTTCTAGTTCCTTGCTGGTGGTATCAAATATGATTTCTGTATCAATGATTTCGGGTATATTACTAGAATACTAGATTAATCAGAGTGAATGTTGTCGAGTCTCTTTTGTATGTATTATTTGTATTTATTTATTTATTTATAGATCGGTAGCACCCATTTAACAGATATAAATACAAAGATAGCCCACTAGCAACATTGATGAATTCGACAAAAAGTCCTTGCATCTAGTATATTTTAAAAGAAATACAAATTGCCAGTATAAACTTACATTTACCATCATAACATATCAACATGTAATAAGAACAAAATTACAGGATACTATATAAGTGAACACCATCAAATTACTAACTCAGTGTGTGCAAAACTCCTCAGAATTTAGACCGCAAATCGAAAAAATCCAAATAAACCTAGTTAGAGTTAGCTTGTCTGGTACATCGGGAGATAAAATAATTAAAAGGATAATTTGTTCCACTTGTCGGTTGGTAAAAGGACAGACTTGATCTCGTAGTTCTGAACGAGCCATGCAGACCCAACCTACTCAATCGAGCAAGACAATTGCAGATGCGGTTTACGATATTAAACAACAGTCTAACGTCATGTAGCTCTCTACGAAAAGATAATTTTTTTAAGCCAAGCTTAGCAGCAATCATGATGATCTCTAGCAATATTTGACTTAAAGGCAACATACCTAAAAACGATGTTGAAGTTGCTCAATTCTACTTATATTAACACATAGTTAAGTGTCTACACACTGGCTACGTACATAAGATGGAGCTTCAGCTAACCAGAGTACAGCAACTTGCTTGTAAATTCCTGGAAACATCTTTTGACGAATTCCAGCATCCTAGGCGATCTTGCTCAAGCTGTCGAGCAAGCATTGGAGGCCATAATGAGGGAGGTATAACGATAATTAAAATGTAACGGTTATCTTGAGCGAGTGGAGATCAACATTGAGCTCCAGTCGGTTCACATCACACCACTGAGTAAGCCTGTCGCTATCCGCCTGTACGTTACTGCAATCCCACACTCTGGCATACAATTTCAAGTCACCAGCAAATAAAAGGTAATTGCTGGGCATAAAATATTTAGCGGTGTTATTAATAAACGGACTAAGAAGGATGGGATTTTCTTCAGATCCTTGAAATACGCCGGGAACCACCTGAAAAAAGTTAGAAATGAAGCTGTTTATTCGACCAGTCTAAATCCGGTCGATGAAATTGCTCTCAAGCCAATCCAAGAGCGATCGCTCACACCGCTCAACTTGACTGATGATTGACCCCATCAAACGCCTAAAAGAAGTTCGTCCAAATCGCGTGAAAGTCTAATCCATTCTCCAAGATGCCCAACAGAAGGTCGGTATATATGAGACGATTCAGCTCCCTAGACCTGATCTTTCGAAACCCAAACTATTAGTCCATAACAGTGCTCTCAATATAGGAGTGAGGTAATCAGTAACAATATTTTCAAAAAGCTTAGGGATTGTACTGATAATACTGATTGGTCTGTAGTTTCGAACATTAGATTTATTACCGGATTTGTAGATTGAAGTAATTAAGTTAGATTTTCAGGATTCCGAAAGCATCATTCTTTTAGTAATAAATTGAAGCAAAGCTACAGTATTTCAGTAAATCAGGGGGCAATCCATTTGGTTCCGGGTCCTGGTTAAGATTTACTTAACTTAGAGTAAGAAATATCACAATATGCAACATTAATATTTTTCAAAACTAGGGCGACCAGATATATCGCATGTTTTATCACAATATAAATTGAAACAAAAAAAGTTAGGAAAATAAATTGGCTATATCCTGGCCTGCAGTACACCTCTGCTCACCATAAAACAACTCGTTAGAGTTTACGAAATTCCAGAAAGATTGTATGTTCCGCGGAAGACTATCTTCAGTAACTCTAATATAATTTCCATAACAAACTTTGGACAATGCTACACACAATGTTCTCAGTCTTGTAAACTTCAAGTAGTCATCTTGCGATCCAATTCTTTTGTAACATTTTGAGCACTTTTTTTTCAAAGATGCAACTGGGAATTTTCTTACTTCAAAACCTCTTGGCAGGAACAAATATTAGATAGCAGAATAAAACGTGTTAAGAATATTGACACGTACTAGGGAATATATTTCTCAGTTATATCAACGAGTCCACATGCAGACCACCTAAAATCCACAGATTTTTGTTGTTGGTTATCACTATTATTAAATTTATCTTCCATCTATGGAAAAGGGAGTAATCTACGCTGTACTAAATCGTCATGATTGACAGTGAAAGAGTCCCTACAATTTATTATCCAGCAAAAAACTGTTGCCGCCAAAAAAATATCAAACAGGCTGATTTTATACATATAAAAATATCTATCAATATTCAGTAAGCTAAGTGTTAATATTGCTAACAAGATAGCGGGAATTTCTCTCTATTTACCTTATCAATAACCTAAATATATTTGCTATAAAGCCGGTATAAACTATAACTAGGAACTGCTAATAGGAATTAATTAAATTAGATCCAAGATATTTTTATTACAATAACCTAATTAACACCTGATGCCAAGCTTGATATAGCACATTCGCCATCGTAAATAGTTATTTTACGATGATTACATTCATTACGCAAGTTTTAAGCATTATTTTATTTCAGGTTATAATATAAACTTGTTTTGTGAAGTAAAAGGTTACTAGGTTTAAGTTCGGTATATTTGATATTAATGATCCATCCTGTTATATTGTCGAGTAGTTTTTTGTTAATTATGACGACAATATATGTAATGACATACCTTCGAGGTTGTTATTTATCAAACAGGTTAATAGATATCGTGCATTTCTGCCATTTACATAACATATGATCGACGCTCATAATTAAACAATTTGTACACAAAATATTAGACTTCTGCAACGGAGCTCGGAGGTTATTGATATAAACTCTTCGATGGGTTAGTGATACAAGGTGATAATTGAATTTGAAAACTTACAATGGCTATTTTCTACGCTAAAAAAGATCAGAAAACCAAAAAATGTAATTTCTAGAAACACGCGGGCAATAAAAATGAAGTATTTTACAAACCACCCTCACTCACCTCTGAAGCATAAGGTGATAATTGAATTTGAAAACTTACAATGGCCATTTTCTACACAAAAAAAGGTCAGAAAATCAAGAAATGTAATTTCTAGAAACACGCGGGCAATAAAAATGAACTATTTTACAAACCACCCTCACCCACCTCTGAATTACTATCCTCATCAACTTTAAAATTTAAATTGCACTACTCCATTTGCGACATCTCTCTGGAAAGCTTATCGAAAATGTTTTCAGTGATACCGAAATTAATGATATTTATATACGAAATGTTAGCAAAATTTTGAGAAAATATTTTGAACTGGATTTTGCAAAATTTGGCAGGAAGAATTATAAAATAAGCGTAAATGGTGAAAATGGTCCCAAGCCTAAATCAAAACCCTACTGTAGTGCTAAAACTATCTATTTTGTGCAATAACGCAAATACTTGTCCTTTGCTCTTTTTTTAACTATTTTATTAAGTGCTCATTTTCTTCTAAATCAAAATAATCTCAATTTTATAAACTAGTGATTTAATGTAATCCCATAAAAAGAAGTTCATAGGGGTAAGGTCAGATGATCTTGGCGGCTACTCATTGTACCTTTTCTGCCAATCCACCGTTTTGGATGATTTTAGTTTAACCTCTCTCTCGCCACAGCAGCATTGGGTGGGCATGCATCATTTTGCTGGAAGTGTAAAAGATCTTCGTTCAAATTTAGATTGCCTTGTAGTCTCTTCAGCTTTCAAGTTCATGAACAATCGAGAGCTCTGTAATTTAGTTGATCATTTCGGCATAAACTTGGTCGGTTAAATTTCTTTTAATAAAAAATGTTGGTACATATGATATTGTCTCCCAGTCTTCTCACCCAAACTTTGACTTTTTTGGGATATTGAGTGTGCGCCTCTGTAGCGATACAGTTCTGTTTATTCACATGGCCATTTAAGAAAACGGAAGATTCATCACTGAAGCAAATGTTTCTTTTTTATATAAATTTGGGTGTCATGGCTTTACAAAACTGAATTCTTCTGTCCGGACCATCGTCGCCAAGTTCTTGCAAAATGTTTATTTTGTAAGTATGAAATTTATGCATTTCCATTGCTTTTCTAACAAAATCTATGGATACAGCGGAAACTACTGCTAAATAACGCGTTAACATCATTGCATTTATAGTAACTTGGCCACTAACCTCAATCTGCATATCTTCATCCAAACCACTGTTTTCCTTTTTTTATTGCCAGCGGATCCAGTTTCTTGAAATTTTGAAACCAGATCTCTTGTGTAGGTAAGAACCGCTACCTTTCCCCAGCTTGAATTACGGTAGCACATCTTCGCGGCTACGTATATTTTCCTGTGGAGTGCGAAGCCATTCTTCATTAAGGGCTTGTTCAGGTTCTTCTAGCGTATCTAAGGCTCTTACGAATGCGTCGTTCAGCTGGTAGCATAAATGTTCTATTGGTTTAAAATCCGGACTGAGCACTGACCATTTCACATTGGCTATATTATTCTGGCCGAGATATTCATTCATTATCTGTATGGGATCTAGAGTTGTCATGCATAAATATAAAATCTCCTCGCCTGTCATGAGCTTCGGGCTGCACTTGTTCTTCAAGAACTTCATTAATGTGCCTTTCTGCTGTAAGACTGTCATTTCTAATGGCAACAATCTCGAAAACGAAGCAAGATACGAAAACAATTCAAGAAACAAAATTGTTGTATTTTTAGCTGCTTAATACGAAAAGAATATCAAATGTTTAAAAGAGTCAGTGGCGCACATTTCTTTGTCAATAATATTCCGTATGATGCCTCCGGGACAACACTGGACATTATATTTTTAATCTAATTAAGGGTAAATGAGCCGCCTATTACTACAGATAACCCTATTAAATTTCAACAAAATCGGTAAGAGCATATTTAAGATATAAAAAAAATATCGATTTTATCAAAAAAGTTTGGAAATGTAATAAACCGGTTTTTATTTTTTTATCGAAAACGAAGCAAGATACGAAAACAACTCAAGAATCAAAAATATTGTATTTTTAGTTGCTTAATACGAAAAAAATATAAAATGTTTGAAAAAGTCAGCGGCGCACACTTTTTTTGTCAATAATGTTCGGTATGATGCCCTCCGCATCATATTTATTTAAGGCTAAATGAGTCCCTTATTATTACAGATAACCCTGCCAAATTTCAACAAAATCAGTAAAATCATATTTAAGATATTAACAAAAAACTGATTTTTTATAAAAAGTTTGACACCCTGTATCTTGGAAACTATGCATTTTAGGACCCATGTTGATATGAAAAAATGATTAATCACCCTCTGTAATTTGGCGATGCTATTTCCGGACACCCTGTATATTACTACATTTTTGGACTCTCTAGAGAAATCTAAACACATTTCGTGTATAATATGCTATACCTATCTTTAGCTGTTTACGAAATATTGACAGTTGAGAGTCGGCCATTTTGACAATACGACAGGTTCTAAAATCTAAACCGCGCGAGATCAAACAAAACGGTTTGCACACTTCCATCTTAGGATTTCATAAGCTATCGAATGACAGTAACTTTGAATTGAAGTTCCGGTTAATTTTATCCTCGGGTTAAATTCAAAGTTACTGTCAATCGATAGCTTATGAAAACCTAAGACATGAATGTGCAAACCGTTTGCTTTGATGTGGCGCAGATTAGATTTTAGAGCCTGTCAAAGTGTCATAATGGCCGACTTTCAACTGTCAATATTTCGTAAACAGCTAAAGATAGGTATAGGATATTATACACGAAATGTGTTTAGATGTCTCTTGAAAGTTCAAAAATGTAGTAATATATAGCGTAAAACAGAATTTTATCCACAATACCGAAACAGAATAAGCGCATAATGATTGCCAATCGTTGTTATTTTGGGCTTTCAAAATACTTACGTAAATCGAACCTTTCGAGTAGCACAAAGATCAGAATCTATAAGACGTTAGTTCTACCAGTTTTAATCTATGGCTCGGAATCCTGGACCCTAACAAAAGCAGATGAGACGTTACTATCAACATTTGAACGAAAAAATACTAAGAAAGATTTATGGTGCTGTTCAAGAGGATAGCGTCTGGAGAAGAAGATATAATTTTGAGCTTTATAACTTATACAGAGGGTCAGGAAACAGAGACATAATAACAACAATCAAGATTGGCAGGTTAAGATGAGCAGGACATGTAGCACGCTATGACAACAACGTGGCAACGCGAAGAAACTTTGAGGCCATACCAACCGGCAGTAGAGGCAGAGAGACCATGGCTGAGATGGAAGGACGGCGTTTCTGAGGATGCCAGAAAATTGGTGCAGCCAGAGACCGGAATGGATGGCGGACGAGGCTGGAGAAAGTCGAGGCCCTGTAGAGCTGTAGCACTACTGATGATGATGATGATGATGATGATGATGACCGAAACAGAATTTTTGCACTCGACGCGCGTTTCGTTAACCATGTTAGCATCATCAGGAGTTGATTAAAACTGTTCAGTTTTAATCATCTCCTGATGATGCTAACATGGGTAGCGAAACCTGCGTCGAGTGCAAAAGTTCTGTTTCGGTATTGTGGATAAAATTCTGTTTTAGTGCATATTGCCGAAGGTTCCAAACCCCAACATAGAATATATAGGGTGTTCCATTAAAAAATATACCTATAATGTAGGCTTAATATGTCAGAAAATTATTAGTGTTTGGTTTTATATGTAACTTAGACAAATACTTGGCCAACAGCGATACATTCTGTTTTTTGTTTACCTTGATATCTTTAAAAACAAAAAAGTTACAGAGAATCAAAATGTTATCAAGATAAAGACGAAGTTTTTGATGTCTTAGCTCTCCAATCTCAACGTATTAATATTTTACTGCAATTTATTTAAATGTATACATTAATAATAAACTTTATTTTAATTGTATTTATAATGTTGCTTTGTTTTTTATTATAGTCACTGCTTTAAAGTTTTTTGTTGGTATTATTATATTTTACGCTGTCTTAGGTATAGATATGTATTTTTAAATGTACTTTACACGTACGTTAACGTTACGTTGTGTGTTCTGTAATATATCATCGTTTTTGATGCCCTTTCTAATTTATTTTGACCCCCCCCCCCCCCCTAATACAAGATTCTGGCTGCGCCGCTGATAGACGACGTGTTCAGGTGCGAAGGTGATACTCCTTTGTTGATGATTTCTGGTCAACTTTAGCTTCTTTGCAGGCCGTCTAGACTTCAAATTCGCTTCCCGAAGTCGATTTGTAAGTTCGGTCGCTCACCTAAATTGTTCTGGCTCTGGAAATTTCCATTTGAAGACTCGAAGCGGTTTGGACAGGTCACGAAGTGCCTGAAGTCGTCTAGGAGGGTCATTCTGTGGCGACCCGGTCCTGGTCTTCTGGTAACGAGACCAGCCTCCAAATACCTATGCCACAGCCTCTCTATTACAGAAGCGTCTGGTTGGTAAGCCTTGATCTTGGACTCCGCTCGTCAATGTTGTTTACACATTTCTTCACTTCACGCGTTTTTATAAGACTTTTCGAGAACCAGGAATGTGAGCGATTGGTTCAGGTGGCGAGGCTCACGTCCAAAACGCAAAGTAATGGGTTCGACGCCCGGCGCTTGCAAGTTTTTTTTTATTGGATTAGTTATTTTTTCTCAGAAACGCAAGAAAAACCAAAGAATTTAGTGAAATATGATACCAGGATGGATGATTAACAACATACATCACGATTGTTGTAAATTTCATGAGACAGATAACACTTTTGAAAAGAGCGACCGTTTAATTATTTTGTGTAGTGTACCTGCCTTTACTAAAAAGTAAATCTACACTAATCTACAGGTTGAGATAGACAACAATAATTTACATACGTGTTTTAGTTTATCAGATTTAACAAATTTTGTTTTAATTCTTTGTCGACAAATTAAAATTTTGAAAAAAAAAATAAAAGAAAATAAAGTTAAAACAAATAGTAAAGATTGCTTTTCGCAAAAAATCCATTTCATAAATCAAAATAATTCGTATGGATAGAAATTATTTAGAACCGTGGTCAACAAAGTTGCTAAACCAAACTATCAATATTGGCCTCGATATTGGCTTATATAAAAAATATAATGTGTTAAGTTTCTCTTAGATGATAGTGATATTAGAGCTTAAAATATTAAACTGTCTCGCGTAATCAGTAAGGCGGTCATCATGTAATGAAATATATTATAATATTCAGATTACACAGGCTCGAATAATATAATTTTCATTGCATTTACTGTTAGATTCTGCTGGTTCTGTTCGTTGATCTCATTCTCGAGTGCAAAACGTTATAACAAGAATGTAAAAAATATATTTTGCAGATATAAGCTGTGTTTCCTTAATCGGTTATTATTTAATATTATCTATACGGTTTGCATATCTCAGAAATACTAATAATTACCTTATTCTCATTTTATTTTTTCGAATGTACTGTTTGCTCTAAATATGCATTTCGTAATATAAAATTTCAGGTATACAGAGTTTTATTATTTAAAATAGACCAGTCCTGATATTTTCATTGTAGTGATTTTAATTTTTGCACAGTTTAGAACTTCATGAGCTATAACCTTATGTGGTACTAAACTCTAAATAAGTTCTCAATAGTTTGGTTGGCATTCCAAATATCAAGAAAGGTTATGTCTGGAGACCTAGAAGGCCATGCCATGTCAAATTTTTATCATACAACGGAAGACTATTTTCAAATTCATTATCTGACAAAATACGTTGACCTACTTTGATAATATTGGAATTCCTTCTATTAAATAAGCCGAATCGATTCAAAAGTATTCACACTTGAATGTGAATTTTCTAATTTACGTTAATGAATCAACAAAAAAATTAATTTGACGTTACGTTGTTGATTCCGAAGGGACGAAGGACATGGTCCCCTAAAAAGTAACGAACATATTATCTGTTTTATTTCAAGCATTGTTCTTTATTTATTTCCTCTAAAAATGGTTTTTAATTTTTAAAACCATGAAGATAGAAATAAGATCCATTTACAGCAAATAAAAAATACGGCAGTATTTTGGGTACCCTCTTTAAACAAATTGAGTTGAGTTCATTTTTATATAGGAAGCTTAATTCCTTTTCTAAATCTTTATACGAAACCTCAGCAAATTTGGAAATTTACTGTCAGTTAGTATTAGAGCTGACAAAGTCGCATCTTCAACATAAATTTCTATACAAAAATTTGAAAAAGAAGTAAACAATATACAAAAAGAAGTGGTAACTGTACAAAAAGAAGTTGGAAATGTACAAAAAGAAGTAGGAGACGTATAGAAAGAAATGAAGAATCTACAAGCAGAAGTTACCAGATTAAAAAATCAAGGATCCACCGAGCGGGTATTCGCCACAGGACATAATATCAAACCTCCAACGTATGACTGTCAAACATCCTGGACAATGTACAGAAGGCAATTTGAAGCCGCTGCTGTTGCCAACAGTTGGGATAACGAGGAAATGGCTACATCACTAGTGGTAGCAATTCGTAGATCTGCCCTGGAACTGCTACAGACTATTCTCATCAGCCAATAGGGGAAATATGACATACTTGTAGCTGCCCTGGAGAGGCGATTTGGCGACCAACATAGAAGACAGCTCTATCAGGCACAAGTAAAGTCTCGACATCAGAAACCTGGTGAAAACCTGCAAGAATTTGAGGCTGACGTTAGACGTCTCATTCAATTGGCGTACCCGGGAGCAACAGAGGTTTTTTAAGAGGAACTTGCTGCTCAATATTTCCTGGATGGTATCAGAGATCCAGAAACTCAGTAGATGCTACGTCTAACTAAATTTGATAATAGCAGTGAAGTTTTGGGTAGAGCCCTAGAAATCGAGGCGGCCTGTAACATCTCTAAGCCAACAAACATGGCCGTATCAATCCAGAAAAAAAAGCTGGCGAACAGTTGTGAACTAACTGAGATGGACGGTATTTTGAGGAAATTAACCGAAGTTATTCAGGCCACGTGGAGATTTCGGGAGCCACTAGAAGTTATGCCATATAACCGTAATGCAGCTTAGTGCTATAGATGTGACAAGACCGGTCATTTCAAAGGGGACTGTCGAGTACAGATATTCCGGGAGCCACTAGAAGTTAGAGCATGTAACCGAAATGCTATAAATCAGTGCTATCTATAGATTTGGGGGGAGTGGACATTTCAAAAGGAACTGTGGAGTATAAAGATTCCGGGAGCCACTAGAATATAGGTCACGTAACCGAAATGTTTCAAATCAGTGCTATATATGTGGCAGGACTGGTCATTTCAAGAGAGACTGTCGAGAACAACTACGGTCCACATCTCCATCCAGAGACGCTAACAGTTCAAAGTCAAGTCAGGAAGGGTTAAAATAGTATAACTTTAAGGTTAAGCACAGGGAAGGAAGATGGAATAATAATACAGACGCCTTATCCAGAAGGTCATGCGAGGATAATTATAAACATTGCCAAAGAATAGACCAACGAGAAAGAATCACTCCCATTAGGCAAACCAAGTTTAATGTTGATCAGCAGTGGACCACAGAGCAACTAAAGAAATATCAGCTTGAGGATAGTGAAATAGCACTACTGCTAAAAGCTAAAGAAGAACGTCAACCAAGACCAATTTGACTCCTTAAACGAGCCTGGGAAAGCGCCGATGGAAAATTAGTGAAGACGCAGTTAGTGGTACCAAGGAAGGGGGTATCGGAAGTCCTGGAAGAAGTACATAATGGAAAGTTTTGTGCTCATCTCGCAGTTGAATGATTGACAAGATCCGCGACAAATTTTACTGGGTGAACAACTGCCAGGATGTGAAATCATGGTACCAGCAGTGTTCATCCTGGCCTCAAGTCAATGACCCCAGTCAAGCTCTAGTGGAGGGGCAAGATGAAACAGAATGATCTGGGACTACCGTTTGAATGTCTCGCCAGTGATCGAATGCAGGTTCGATATGATATGATGGGATTTAAGACGAATGATACAGTCTGGTTAAATAGTCCGCAACGGAAGAAAGGAAGATCTTCCAAGCCAAGGCCAGTATGGAGAGGGCCCTATACTGTCATCAAAAGAATTAAGGACGTAGTCTATAGAATTCAACATAGCCCCAGAAGCAAACTAAAAGTTGTCCACCTCGACAGGCTCAAAGTATATCACGGACATGAAGTAGCTGATCGACACGATCAGATTTAAGAGGGAGGCAATGTCACGGCTAGCAACCATCCGAAGGTTTTTGTGCTACCCTATAAAGCTGGCCTTGCCGCGTCTATGTATGAGTCATCGCCGGCCACGTAGATTCAGGAACTGTGGAATTATCGCGATGCTCTGGTCAAGATTCATATAGAGTGGCCTCGTTTCTTCCCGAGCATTCGTGATAGATTTGAGATTGTATATGAGTAGCAGACCTAAAGCGTGCTGAGTTAGCTAATTATTGAGCGTTGAATTGTACAGAGCTGTTAGATGTAAAGTTATAAGAGTAGTTTTGTGTGTATACCGTGGTAGAGAATAAAGAGAGTATTAGTTGAAAATAGTAAAGTTGTAATTTCGTTCAGACTCACGGGAAAAACGTAACAATAATAACCCAATTAACAACTGAAGCCAAACTTAATATAGCACATTCTTCCTCGTAAATACTTATTTTACGATCATTTCGTATTTTAGAGTTATGTTTTATTTTAAATTTACCTATATTATCTTGTTTTATGAGCTTAAAGTGTAGTAAGTATATTCCGTCCCGAAATAATATCGTTGAACTCATTAAGAGCAGTAAAATGCTCGCCATCTGAGGTGATAAAACCCATACATTCCAAAAGTCGTAAACAGGACTGAACTATGAAGAAACAATGAATTTTAGTTTGAATTTGTAACTTCATTTTATTTAATAGATATTAGCATAAAAGGACCTCTAAAGCAAGTTCAACCCTGATATTTTTGAGTATACCGTGGGCAAATAATTCCCAAAGACATGCCAAATTCGAAAACTCCGCTTTTAACTGTTTTCGAGAAAAATTCTAAATATCTCAAAAATACTCCACCAATCGTTGTTCCATATTTTGTTCCTCTTTTTGCATCTCTTTCCCGCTCGGCTGAGTTAACTTGGCTAAAGTTGACTCCAACCAGCTTTACCCGAATGAGCGGTAAAAACCCAAACATAGACAACTTTGAGCGTTACATACGTCATCGTAGACAGTTCAGTCTTGTTGACTACCCAGGAAAAAGTGTGCTGAACGCGCCAAAAAAAGTTTCAATTCAAAAATTTAGTCTGTATGTGAGCTTTCCTCGAACGCAAAACGATAAAGCCACAAAAAATATAATGTCAGCGAAAGTATTTTATTAAATATTTTGTCTCTCTCATCAGCTCGAAGATATGATGACTGTATCGTATCGGGCTTAGATCATTCTTGTACGAATATTGAAATAAAGAGGAAGTAAAATAGTGTTATGGGTGTTTGACGTGTTTTATTTTCCAACAAAAATAGAAAATCTAACATGTAGGTATATTTAAAGAAATAAAATTGACGTTGGTAACACCCAGGTAAAACGTTGTAGAAAAGTGTCTATCGACACGAAAAATTTAAAACTTTTTTTAAGGAACATTTTCTCTAAAATTAAGAGTTTTTAAGATATTTAAAAAATAATGTTTTGAATTTTCTACAATATCTCTGAAAGAATGAAAAACTCTCTACCACCTATTTTAAATGTATAGGTATCCCAAAGAAGGAAAGTTTTCTCTTCTTCGTAGCTCCTGCCGTTTCGAAGATGGCGATAGTGTTATCTTACATAAAAACTACGTATTATAACAAAATAACGTTCATAACTTGATCGGTTTCTTTTTGTCATTTTGGTGCGTGGCACATAATATCACAATCAATATTTTTAAATTGCATTGCCCTATATTTCTGACATTTCTTCTCGGTTTCTGGTCTTATCCCATTAAAATATACATCAAGTTGTTCCAGTAAAGTGTGCAAAAATTACTTAGTGTGGGTTACGTTTCAATTTACATAATAATATCGTTGTCTGTCAGGGCACATTTTAAAATTCAAACATGTGGGAGAGTGGAATTGCTAAAAAAATGTTAAATTTATAATTTGCTGTATCAGAGAGTTTACTGACTTTATCAACATAGAAGCAAACAGGTTTTAAGCAGAACGTATAGCAGAATGGTCGATATTATGTGCATATAAGGTAACATCATCGTCTTATGCTAATTATTTGAAACTTCAACTGAATACATAAGACCTACTCACACATAAGAATGAGAAAAGTTGACAAATTTTTTGTAATTATAAGGTGGTCTTTTTTTTGGTGAAAAAAAAGTTTTCCTTCAATCCTCATAAAAGCATTATACGAAGTAAGCCTTCCAGTTTATATCGATGAAATAATTAAGCCGTAGCTTTAAAATTAATCAACACATATTTACGATACTGCAGGGTGTGAAATAAATCATGCATTGTTTGTGAAATTCCAGCATTGTGCTTTCGAAGGAGTTACGATTGATATTTCTGGTGCGAGGGGAAGCGGCTTCCCTATGGCAGTTCTTGGTATGTTTTTTAAATATAACTTGTCTGTGAAAAATACATTTTTTATGAAGCGGACCCTATTTGACAGATAATAAGTCCGTGAGGCACCTGCCTGTCACATTCATCTATTTGAGTCTTGCATCTCTTTTCAGGTCATCCGCCCACATCATCACTGTGGTTTTTTTCTTCCTCTTGTGTGTTCATATGGTGTCCACTTTCACTGTATTATTTCATATCCGATAAATTTCAAACTCAATTCATTGAATCACAATTTTTCGAACTATGTTCATCGAAACTCAATTAACCGAAATGGTAAGTTCTTCGACAGCTCATCAAAACTAAATTAATCAAAAGGACAAATTAATCGGTAAATTATATATTATAATTATATTTCCTATGGTAGTAATGGTTAGTTTGAGTACGTTAAGAGTTATTTTGGGCTAGTGAACAGGATGGCGCGAAGTGCAAGCATTGCCTAAATCGTTTCAGTTAATTTGGGCTAGTTCGAGTTCGATTCCGCCAGTAAACGCTAGCGTTAGTGGTCAGGTTTGGTTCAGCGTTATTCTTTTAACTAATTATTTATAACAGTTTAATGTATTATAACCATTGAACGAATGAATGAATGAATGATCTAGGGGTATCAATACACTGCGACCTGTATAGATCCATTGTGATTCTTCCGTTGCTGTGATTCTCAATCAGAGTACCTCATCCAGCCTCAGTGCTTCTCACAGAACGGCAACTGTCCTCGTTTTCAACTTGTATTCTCTCCATGTGCCTTCTCAACCGGCAGTGGCCCGTAAGAAAGCCGGTGAGGATGTGGAGATTGTTCTTACTCAGTGTTATAAGGTGTTTTGACCTTCCTGGGTGAGGGGCCCTAGAAACATCATATGGAAGGTGTTCCCATAGACTGATCCGTTTGGTTCGCTCTTCTTTCCTGAATTCTTCCTTATAGGTGTGCGTCCCTATGCCAAAGAAAGGTTCCGGTCCTAAAAGCGGAGTTTGTGCTCCTACTTTTGTCAATTGGTCTGCTTTTTCGTTGCCTTCTATCCCAGGGTGTTCTGATATCCATTGAAGGGATAATTTGTTATTCTTGCTTAGTTCGTTTAGCCTATCTACGTATTTTCATACCATGCTCGAGCTGATTGTTGTTGAAATCAGCGCTTTGATGGCTGCTTGACTGTCTGAGAAGATAACAATCTCTTTTTTCCAATGGTTTCTGTCAAGGTTGAACTGCGCACATCTTTCTATGGTGTTAATTTCCGCCTAGAATATGTCCGTGTGTTTTGCCATTGCTTCGGAGAATTTGGTTCCTGGCCCAAATACTCCGGCTCCGGTCCACTGTTCAATTCTTGCCTCGTCTGTCTACCATTTTATGACACTTTGCTGATGCGATGTGAGAATGCAATTGGTGTTCTTTTTCCATTCTTCTCTACTTCTTATCACGACCGTGAAGTATTTTTCAAATTTGTATCTTTTGACTATATCGTCCCTGTGGAGAGCCCAAGAAGTGGTATATGCTTTGTCAGGGATGTTAATTCACTGTTTCTATGCCACCCTCCCTCGCCCGCTCTCTCTCTTGTGATTCTAGTCATTGCTTGTCTAGCTGCTCCCTCTACATACTCTAGAACAATGTGCAGAGGTGCAATGCCCACAGTTGCCTCGATTGCTGCTGTTGGACAAGTTTTCATTGCGCCTGTTATGCTTATGCACGCCAGGCGTTGTTCTTATTATAACCATTACTATGATAAAATATATAATTTGAAATGTGTTTTTCTATTAATTTGGCCTTTCAATTAATTCGATTTTGATGCAATGAATTCGAAAAATTGTGATTCGATTAATTGAGTTAGATTAATTTTCCCAGTTTGCTATTATTTGCCTATTTCATCATCTCTTTGTCTAATGTTATGATCAGCGAAATTTCACTGCTTTGCTACCCATTCCCTGATGTATTTCGCCTTTATTTTTTTATCTTATCCTCTATTTTTTCTCTGTCTGTTAATTTTATATGCAGCACTTGCTGTTCTATGGATCTTTGAGCCTTTAACTTATTTAAGCCCTATTTGCATTTGTCAATGTTCAAATCTGTGAGCCCTAGGTGAAAACTGATTTTAATTTTTAGGTATAGGTGGGAACTTTTTGTTGCCATTCACCTATTGTTTCATTCTTATTTTGGATTTGGCAAGTTTTTGGGCATCCCTTGGGGCCACCGACAGTATATTGTTTTTGGCAATCAGGATTTCCGTTTGCAAGTTATTACGTCAAATCTGCGATTTTTCAAAGTAATTTCTATTATGATAAATGGTTGGTGGCCTATTTACAGGCAAACAACGAGATCTTAGCGCATTCCCAAATAAAATAAATGTACCTACACCCTGTATTTGATATCAAGTTGTACGTCATATCAAACAAAATCAAATTTCTGCAACTCTGTCCTAGACACTGGCCTTTACTTCTTACAGAGCGAGAGCTGGATACGTCACTGGAGTTTTTTTAGATAACCCCGTAGTGCTACATTCGATGATTCATTTTTAATACTTTGATTCTGCGAAAGTAATTGAAAACTATTTGATGAGTTTGTGTAGCATAGCATGTGGTCTCTACAGTATTAAGTAGTCACATATTTTTGGAGAAGATACTTTTTTAATTCACTCTCTAACCAGTTGTGCGGCTGCGGATGTCTATCTCTATTTAAAATAGCGTTTGAAAATAACGCTGGTTACAGTATTGCCGATAACTCTCTACCGTCGGTTGTGTAATTTCTTCATATCGTGACTAACTGATGGGTGGAGATTAGCAGCAGTTAAATGTCATGTTTATTAATAAAGATTGAGCGAATGAGACTTTGCTTCGAACCCTATCAAATGTATTTATATTTATTTCAATGTTTAATGCAACTCTTAATAGTGATTATATTTTTATAAAGGTTATCAAAATCTTAACCCATGCGAATCATGTTTGATTAAATATAATATTAGCATCATATTATAACTGTGATATTATCATAGTTTAAGGGCCTATATATTTAATAAGAAAAAAAAATAATAGAATTTATTCATACCGATGGGTAAATATCTGGTGATTTGTGGTATACACCCTGAAAGAATTACAGTGATTGACTAAGGATTTACAAGGATTTATAGGCGATTTTTTGAGGATTTATTGATGGTTTAGCGGAATTTGAGAGGTTTTGTAAGGATTTATTTGTTAAAAAATAATTTATAGTGTACAACATTTTGGCAGATATTTACCCCTCGGGTCATACGTATAGGATCTATATGACATGAAAAAACAACATGAAAAATTCGAAAAAATTCAGGAGAGTGAATACAATAGCGAATTCACGGACGTATCGTTTTACATGTGGCGATCTTTATATTATACAGGATCTTCCATTTAAACGTTCAAACATGGAAGCTGACCTGCGTCCACCCTGTGATAACACGGATAAAATTTAAATCCAAGCAATGGTTCAGATTTTTAAAATTCTTAAAAACATATCTAAAAATCGTCTTAATATTTTATATTTTTCACGTCCAAACCTGGATTTGGAATTAAGTTGATACTATTGTGGGTTGTTTGTATTCTAAATTTAAAAAAAAAAACGGTGTGTCCTTGAGACCAGAAGTGAAAACTTTAAAGAGCATCAAAAATGGTAAGTATATAAAATGACATTTACCTATCAGGTCCTAGTTTACATACAATCAATTAGCAAATAATACCTGATAGTGTTTGCAGTATCTACATAGTTTGTGTAGTATACAAAAATGAAGGAAATAATCCGAATAATTGTAATATGAACAGATATTTTACAGGGTCCGATTTTTCACTTCCCCTGTATTTTTTGAGAAAAGAAAAATAGCAATTTGTTTTTTAAATCGGATACCCAATTTTTATCTCATATTTGAAAAGCTAGGATTTTTTTACGTATGCTACGATATAAATCGCAATAATATTTTTTTGGATGAAAAATGCCTATTCTTTCTTACTAAGAATTATGGAAACATCTAGCTAATAATAAGTGGGTAGTAGCTACTATAGAACAGGCGATTAAATTACCTGCTACATGACAGTGATAGATACCCGCTGTATTTCTTACCTGCAGGCAAAGTGCGGGGGGCGTGCTTCGAGGGTGCGGCAGTGCGGGAACTTGTATTCTTACCTTATAGTGCCATAAGAATTAAGGGATGAAGCGTTTTTTTTTTTGTTATAAAAGAACATATTGCGATAATAGTAAGCAATAAAAGTTATATCGTAGCATACGTAAAAAATGCTCGCTTTCAAATATGACATAAACAATTGGATATCTCATTAAAAAAAAAACATTTATATCGTAGCTCTTTTTTTGGGGGGGTTCAATTGTTTTTCAGTGACATTTTAAAATTTTATAGAAAAAGTTACATCAAATTTCTATTTTCGTTTTCTTCAAAAATTCAGGGAAAGTGAAAAAATAAGTCCCTGATCAGTTCTTGTTGTCGGACCCTGTACTACAAATGCTATAGACTTTCGATGTTTAATGTAAAATTTTACCTCGAAATCTCCCTTGAAATTGGCAGAAACGATTGCTTTTCGCTTGAGAAATGTCAAAATTCTCCGATCCTGGCCAATTTTTCTGACTTCAAATCATTTTAAATCAGATTTCAGGCAAACCACAAAACTATATACGCATCGATATGCTGCACCTAACCAAAAAATGTCCAAATTTTTCGATCATCACCCAATTTTTCAACTTCAAACCGTTTTCAAAGAGATTTCGAGCAGAAAAATCGAGTTTGTACTAATTTCCACTATATTATTTCACCGTAACAATTGTTTCGTCACACATCACACAGTGACTTCTTCTGACGGAAGGTAATTAGAAACTTCCGTCAGAAGAAGTGACTTCCTAAGATTTATAAATCTACATGTTTTAACTAAAACTGAGCTTTATCCACAATACAGAAACAGAATTTTTGCACTCGACGCACGTTTCATTAACCAAGTTAGCATAATCAGGAGATGATTAGTTTTAATCATCTCCTGATGATGCTAACATGGTTAGCGAAATGCGCGTCGAGTGCAAAAATTCTGTTTCGGTATTGTGGATAAAGCTCAGTTTTAGTGCATGTTGCCGAAGGTTCCAAACCCCAACATGGTACATGTTTTAAGCCAAATATCATGTCAATATATTGAAAGACGCATTCCTTCAAATTTCCTATAATTCATCACAAGCAAAGATTTATTCAATCTCGCAAAAATGCGAAGTATGAAAAACTTCGGAATTTTTTACGATTTTCTTCATGTTTCCTTTTAACATCAATTATCTTCATCTCGTAAGGAAAATTGCTTCAAAGCTTTTTTATATCAGGGATGTCGAGGTTCACGAATCTGAGATTGAGTACTTGAAAAAAGGTATGCGTTGGATGTCATATAAGACTAAAGTAAGTTTTTCAAACTTAATCCAAAAAAAAAATCAATAATTCGGTATATTCAGTCGAATCGATGCGGTTTTTTGGTATGTTGTATTCCCGTCCTCTTTAATGTCCGAAAGTTTCCTTCGGTTTTCCAGTAATAAAATATTATGTGATATCATGTGTCAAAACACGAAATGACAGAAAGTTTATATTCAACTAGCTCATCATTTCTAATGTGTTTTCTTGCACGATTTTTTACGTAAATAATCCCATCGAAAAATTCTTTTTCGAGATCAAAATTAAAAACCTTCATTTTTTTAACCTACAGATCGATGTTTTTACATTTTCCCGACATTTTTGAAATAGAGAAACATTTTGAGAGTTTTTTCCTTAAAATATCCTATCGATCTGTCCTCTCGGTTTTTCGATCCTCGCGACTTTTTCGGCGCTAGAACACCTTTCCAAAAATATACACGCCGAAAAAAAGTATTTATTGATTTTCCTGTTCAGGCCAATTTCAAAAAAGGCTTCCACGTTCAAAAGGAAAGGAATGTCTCCAGGAAAATTTCATCAAAATTAATTAATTTTTTCGACAATTATCGTGTATTGAAGCAAAATTTTGAAAAATCGCACATATGACAAAATAACTCGGAAACGGAAAATTGGACCGCCAAAAACAAGTGACCATCGGCCGCCCCCAAATGTTGCCTAAAGACGTGTTAAATCCCAAATTACTAATCGCGACCATTTTCTAGTACGTAATCATAAGAGGTGTTGTTGAATCATAGCGGCGAACCGTGATGTCATGGATATGGATCCATGCTATTTGGAGCGAAGATGATGGGCGGGGCTTGCGGATGGAAGGGTAATCACGATCGAGGCGCAATGGGTTGCACTGTTGCCAGACTACGATAGTAGCGAATATTGCGATGCCAGTATACAAAGAATGTGTCTCTCCTCCAATATTGTAATAAACATATTTTCATAAGATTTACTTTCCTCTTTTTATAATGTGATATTTCGTAATTTATTTATTTAATTATATAATACTACTACAGTGCTGCACTTTTCTAAAGTAATACTTTCCCTATAGAGCCGTCAACAGCGCATCATCTGAGATGATTTCACAGAAATAACAAGTAAAACAAACGAGTAGTTTGCGATTTTGCCAATAAGGTATGCGGTTATTAGTGTTATTTTCTTGCATTTCTCTGAAATCGGAACTATTTATGTTTTTAATGCGTCAAACTTGTTCGAAATATTTGATTGTATATTTAGGTATACAATTTATATTGTTATTCGTATTTTTACGAACCGAAGGCACAGTTTATAAGTTTTTGTTCGTGATTAATTGTATGTTTTTCTCTCGGTTTCGGCTAGTTTAGTCGTAACTGAAATTTAGTGTAAGAAAGTCTCCTGAATAATTAAACTGATTATTTTTTATGGCAAACTATAGAATAGTAAAAAAAATCGATAGGTGTTTTTTTATTTCCACTAAAGATGATTGTTACGAGAGCTATACCAGTTTTTTGTTTTGTATATATAGATATATTAAGCATGGTACCACGTAACAATTCATGTGCATTGTGACGTCATAAGCACATTTCAAGGCGTTGTATCTGTCTTTTTTTTTTTATGGCAGTGGCACACTAAAGGTAGATCCTATGGCGCTCGACGAGCGGTGTGTGTGCGAAGATGTTGATTGACACGGTTCTTGAATATTTGTAGGTTGTAATTAGTGGGAAACAGATGTCCTGGAAGTGAGTTCCACAGTGATGCAGTGCGCCAGACAAAGGAGTTCTGGTAAAGCGATCTTCTAGGTGTTTCTAGTTGTACGACGAACTGGTGCGCTCCTGCCGTCTGTCGGGACTGCCTGACAGGAGTTGCCAGGGGCGGGATTATGTGGGCCAAGTCATGGGAACATCTGCCGTGAAAGTATCTGTAAAACAGGGACATCTCGGCCACATGTCTGCGATGTTCCAGACTATCCAGATTCCGGGTCAACTCCGGATCGCCGACGAGACGCACAGCCCTCTTCTGAATGGAATCCAGCAGCTTTAGGGTATGCTTTGGTGCGGCACCCCAGATATGTGAGCAATATTCTAAGCACGGTCTTATTTGCGCTTTGTACAGCAAGAGCAACTGCTGCGGTGTATAGAGTTTTTTGTTGCGAAATAGCGCACCAAGCTTCTGGGAGGCTGATTTTGCGATGTTAGCAACATGGTCTCACGTGTCCTTTTGTTTTTCAGGGGCTATGAAAATCAGCAATATAAAAATTTTATGAAATTTCCTCATTATGCCTCAAAACTCGAAAGTGCTGTATTCCTGGCTGTAACGGAAACTATAAAAATAGGCCTAAAGTTCATGTTTTCGATTTTCCAAAGGACTTAAGTTTACGACAAAAAATGCCAGGAGATAACCTTGAGCCCACAAACCTATTAATGTTAATAACTTCTATGACCTGATTCAGTGGCGTAGCTAGAAATGTGGGCGCCGGGGGGCAAGCCTATCCGCTGGCGCCTAAAACAAACCTTTATTTTGTGTATATACCCACGTTATTCCAAAAACAATACATCATAATATTAAACGTATATTTTTGAAGTGAAACTTAATTGCGCTTAATGCGCGCCGGGAGTAAAATTTGAAGGTCGCGATCCCGACACGCGGCGGGCGAGCTGGCAGGGAACGGAAAACGGTCACGGACGTTTATTGTGATATCTTTGTTAGTTTACAAGATAAAAATACGGGATTTGCTGTATTACCTTGTCAAGATATAAGCGAAACTTTTATGAAGAATAGTATTTTATTCATTTAGGCCTTCCCTTTTTGTTAATTGAGTGATATCTAAATTTAAAAAAACTACTTTTTAACCAAATCCGTTAAGATATGTATAAGGCTAGGCCGTTTAATTATTGTGATATCTTTGTTAGTTTACAAGATAAAAATATGGGGTCTGCTCTATTACCTTGTCAAGACATAAGCGAAACTTTTATGCAGAATAGCTTTTTTTCATTTAAGCCTTCTCTTTTTGTTAATTGAGTGATATATTTTAAAAAAACAACTTTTTAATCAAATTTGAGGCTAGGGCGTTTAAGTTTAAGAAGTTTCACTTCTGATATGCGCACATAGTGCACACGCTTTTTTTATTTACAGGAATATGAATATAAAATAAATAAACGGCAACCAACCAACAGGTACATACATATTTAAATATAAACGTAAACTAAAAATCTGTAACCTTAATCAATTAATTAATTAATTAAACATTGGAGCCTTTCTTCGGTTTTGAATCGACGTAAATTGATCGATTATTTGATCAAAATTAATTTTTTGGACAAATTTATTTTCTGCTTTTATGCTTAGTATTGCTAGGCTATTAAGACTTGTCTGGCTAATGGTACTGCCTAAATACGAAACTCTAAAAAACACATACTTTTTCACGGCCGAAATTTTCAGAATTTTTGTCTTTGAAGTCGCATGCCGCCTTACGCAGCGTTTTTACAAATTTGCATGTACCAAATGCTGCCGCGCCGGGATATATCTTTTTATTCCACGTAGAATAAATAATAAATACCTGACACAAAATGTATTGGTTGGGTAAAAAGTTTAATACATCCTTTGTTCTTTGATTGTATTATAATTTAATTAATTTTAAAATCCAGTTAAGCTCATGAGCATTGTTAGCATTAGCATATTTATAAATTCGGAGTGGCGCCTAATTTCTCTTGGCCCGGGTGGGCCAGGGGGGGCTGGCCCACCCGGTAGCTACGCCACTGACCTGATTATGATCCAGCTAACCCAAACTAACCCAAATTAAAACTTTATTGTCTCAAATTTTAATAAATGATGATAGCTTTCAGGATATCAAAGATGTATTGCCGTTAATTCCATATTTAGGTGGTTATTGTTGCTATATTACGTTAAGAAAACTAAAATGTGACGGCTGTAAACAAAAATTGGTATATGACGAGCAATTTATGGTTGCGGACAATTTTGATCTCGTTAATAAATTAAATCGTGGAGGATTTTTATATCCCAAGGACAAGTTATAAATGTTGTATCTGTGATTAATCTTTAATAAGTTAATGCATAAATTTGAGAACATATTTGTACAAACTTATAATAAAAGATCGTTCATGCTTCACTTAATTTTAGAATATTGTATTGAACAAAAATACATTTCGATGGATGCGCTAATCCTAATGGAAAAGACGTTTTAAAAAAAATTCTGAGAAATATTCGCCCTCTTAAAAATTATTGCGCTAAAAATAGCGACCATTTAAAAAAATAAATAAATAATAGAAGAAAACTCGACACATTAACAAAGTAAGCTATATACATGCATACATGTTTTTATAACTACACATATTTAATTTGGGACCTATTTCTTTAAATGTTTAATGTATTTTCATGGATTGTATTCTATGATATATATAGTTTTTATACCTAAACACTCACTTAAACACTATGTTGGGCTCGATGTTAGGCAAGTCAAATTTGAAACTGCATAACCTACATACCTTATACCTACTAAAGTATTTTTTTTATCGAGTTTTTTTAATTATTTTAAGTAATAATAAACAAGAGAAGGTGTGGAATAGTTCAGTATATGTATAATAATATATGTGTAATAACATTTTTTTCAGTAGTATAAACATAAATACATATCCCGATTTTGGCGCAGGTGTAGGAGAGTTGGGAGCCTGCATTTAATACTACATCTAGTATTAAACCCAAACTCAAACAAAATTTTTGGGATTTGTCAAGAAGTCTCTCATATAGCTATCGTTCTTTAAATTAAGTTAACTATTGATAGTTTTCATAAATATTAGAGTATGTAATTTTGTATCCTCTTATATGATTAAAATTGCACGGCCTACATTGATGACGTCACACGGCAAGTACTGAAGCCATGTTATTTATCGGGTACTGTTCAGTTTCATTTTCTACTCAGGAAAAAGTGTGCTGAATGCACTTAAACAGCCGAGCGTGATGCGTTACATAGCTGTGGGTGATGCCTCAGTCTCATTCACTACCGAGGAAAAAGTGTGCTGAACACCCTTAGTGAACTTTCACTTCGATAAAATAAAATAAAATATCCCTAAGCTATAATTCAAACTCCTTCAAATTACTGGAATATCGAAAATATGTATTATATCCTAGAGAGTGGCCAAAAATAAACCTTAAACTAATATTTATGGACGTCCATAGTCTTTCCAAAAAATAAATTACAAACATGACTGTCCGATATTATTCGAAAGCTATATAATTAGAGAGTGTTTTTATTAGATCATCGTCTTCTGTATGCAGTATGCGGAGATGTTTACAAACGCTTTTTATATCTTGCATATATGTATATTTTATCGAAAGTAAAACTGTCGTCCACTGCAATTAGAACAAAACAATAAATTTTAATTATTTCGCGTTTTATCCGATGTTGTTCTGGCATTCTGGCAACACAAACATACATTGTGTCTCGTATTGTTTCTTATATATTCAATATAAACAAAGTTAAATGCTTGGTTTTAAAGTAGAATAATATTTAGAATAAAACTACAAGCAAAAAGCTAAATGAAGTTTTAATTTATTTTTGTTTTCGTTTTCATCGTTTCAAAATAGAGCCATATATGAACACATTGCAACTATTTTTAAGGGCATTATAGACGTTAAGAATAATAACGTTTTCATTAATAGACAGAGCATTTTTACTAACTATTTTCACAGCAACAAATTCAGAGATGAATAATAAACGGTTTCACTTTTTGCCAGAAAATAACTAAACACTGATATATTTTTCTTCAGTCATTTTACTCTCTAATATAAAGGTTGTTATGGGCAGATGTGTGAGCATTAATGTGTTTATGAAACAAAAAGCAGCGCCTATGTAATAATCGAAACAGGGTTGTAAAGTTGGACCTTTCTCGGATGTGTTATTGTTATTACTGTTTTATTACTTTTACTTTTTTTATACGTCATGCTTATACAAAACTTGAAAAGGCCTCTCTCTCTCTGACCTTCCTGATTTTGATAATTCAAACATCTTCACTTCAATCAGTTATTTGCAATTTGGTCATACAAAACAGCATTCAGTTCGGGTTTAGCTGCAAGGTTTTTATCACTGTGAAACAATGATTGATAGTGTTGGCAAAGATATATGTACGATGTATCTTTGGTGTTGGCAATCAAATTTTGGCTGTTTTATATAAGATTAATGAAAAATAAAGTGTGTGAAAGATAAAATTAATACCTAATTAAATTTATATACGTGTTGTATATACGAATGATATTGCAAGTTGCAAGAATTAATAGCAAAATAACACTATAAATATTCGTTTTAAATTGCGTTTCCGATGTCCACCTTCAAAACACCTAAAATCATTAAAAATCATTGACAATACCAATAATGGTATACACCTCAAGCTGACCAGTTAACAAGGTTAAATAATCCAATAAAAATTTCACCTTACAGCACGAGGCATGACATCATCAAAACACGTTTAGCACGGTCTTGTTATGAAGGAAAGCGAAGAAAAAATTGTCTCTATATTTAACAGACCATCTGCCATGTGTCAGCTGTTAAGGCAATAAAATAATTTACTTTGGTAAATTTGTCGAAAATGCACAGAAAACTACGGACCTAATTTATTAAAAAATCAAACAAAAATAAGTTAAGCAGCATAAAATAAGACCCTTCAAAATCGGATCTATAGCTACACGACAGTCTTTAACAATTCACAATTTTTAGCAAAGAGTATCAAATGTTCTTGCTACATTAACAGAACAGGCATACACATAAAATCATATCCATCTACAATATTAGGAGCCGGAAACACCCATATAATATCAATATCAGAATATACTCGTACTTGGTTGGTTCAAGAATTAACATAAATACCAGGTAATTAAATACCCCTAAATGAATTGTCACTTATTAAAAAGGATTTTATTGTTGCCAGTGGATCCAATCATCTGTGGCACATTTGTATTAACTGCACTAGTCTTTGTACCCGTATAGTAATGTGTAGCAATTCCTTGAAGCCGTAAAACTTCAAGAGGAAGCTGTTGCAGAGTTTTATTGATTACTGTGGATACGTTTTTGCTGAAAATATGATATTTCGAAATCTTTCTCTGATGAGTATGATTATAAAGTAGCAGCTGCAGTTCGCGCGGGATACTTTTTGTGTTTGCTTAGTTTTAATCTAAATTATTGGGCAGTTAATGTTTAAATACGTATCGTTAAACATATCTTATAAATAATAATAATTATTACTTTCTAAGTTTTTTTGTTCGGCATAATTTAAGTAAAAGTAAGTCGCCGCAATTTTTTAGCATAAACAAAAATCCTGGCAAAAATCACTTGAAATGGGTGAGTTCGTTTAATCAACATTCGGAATATCATAAGTATAAGTTTTATTTTCTATAATATAATAACTGAATTGCAACAAGCCAGTAGCGTAGTAGACGTTTACCGTAAAATTGTATGTTGTTTATTAATTTTTGGCGTTTTGAACTAAGTAGTCTCTCAGACTACACATCACCAATTATGTCCCAAAGCTGACACGTCTCCGGTTAAGGGTTAAAACACCATTTTATTGTTTTGATGGCATTACAGATTACAGGATTTGTTATTTTTCTTAGTAGTATTTGCTTTTTGCTTTGGTATATTTTTTTCCAGTGAATGTATTACTCCCTGGTATGTGGGATTTTTTTACGCAATAGCTTTTTAATATCAAAAGTTCGACTGTTTTTATCGAATAAAATAAAAATAAATAACCAAAATAATATTCCAATTACATTAACTATGGACTCACCCAAAGTAAAAAAGATGGTATTAAGAGTATTAAATTATTTTTATAGGTGAGATCATCATAAATCTGGTACCCAAAAAGCAAAACAAAAGTTGGAACTTAGGGAAAAAGAAAAAGAACCCTTGAAAACCTGAGGTTTTTTTCCTCGAAAAAGTCAGAAATTAGTGAAACCTATGCCGATGTGACCGATGTTGGGAATCCTCTACTTCAGATTTACCATTGCCCGAACCTGTACCTGCACCTTTAAACCCCATCCACAGTAGTTCAAATTGAAAAAACGATCACCACCTTCGGGACAGAAAAATCTCAGATGTAGTTAATTAATATGAAGCAAGATATATCAGGTAATTATTAAAATATCAATAACATACTACATTTTGATAGAGGACATTTAAAAATGAACTCCGCTCCTACCGATATAGAAGAAGCTGTGAGAAAAGTACCTGAGCCCATTCCATTACAACTTCCTCTTGATAGCAAGCAGAGGAATGATATTTTCCAAATACTTATTAAATTTACATATGAAAAATGAAGAGGTTGTCCCATAAAACAATCATTATTTTGTTTTCCATGTCGGTTATTTAATAAATTAGCAAATTCGCACATATCGAGCCGTTTTTTTGCTGAAAATGGTTGGGGCCCTTCAAGTGGCTACAAAAGATTATATAACAGAATACCTGAACATGAAAATAGAATCAGTCATCGGTTGTCATACCTAGAATGGCGAAGAATTGAACAAAGTATTTTTCATAAAAAGAATATTGACAATTAGATCTTTAAATCTTTAGAAAAAGAAAAGTGAATAAAACTATTACAAAGATTTCTTCATGTTATTTTATTTTTATCTGAAAGAGGACCTGCATTAAGGGGATCATCTAAGTGGCAATCGAAACAACGGCAATTTTCTTGGGATATTGGAGTTGCTAGCAAATTATGATACCTTATTAGCAGAGCATTTAGAAGCTGTTAGTCTCACAAGAAACTAAAAAGCGTTTGCAAGTTCATTATTTTTCGGCTGACGTCCAAAATGAATTTATTTTACATTGTGCTGAATACGTCATGGAAAAAATTTTGAACGAGAGAAAGCTGGCAAAATATTTTTCCATAATCGTCGATGCTACTCCAGATACTTCTCATGATGAACAAACAACATTTATTTTACGATAATTATGTTTCTAAATGAAAATAACGAGGTTTTTCAAAGATTTTTGGAATTTGTTTACTGCAATAAAAAAACTGGGGAAGGAATAGCTAATATGATTTTGGAAATTATGGAAAAACGCAATATTAGCATAACAGATTGCCGTGCACAAGGTTATGATAATAGGAGCAACGTGAGCGGACAATACAAGGGCGAGCGGGCAAGGATCTTTGCCCTCAATCCCCCTTGGATTATGGTGCGCTTGTCATAGCCTGAACTGGTGTGGGACCCATGCAGCAGAATGTTGTTTCAGGCTGTAACTTTTTTTGGGATAATTCAGAAGCTCTTTAATATTTCCAGGTGAGAGATTTAAAAAAAATAAATTGACGTATCTCTACATTCCTTTTCTATAACTCGCTGGTCAGCTAAAGTAGAAAGTGTTAAAGCAGTCTGCGAAAAGTTGCAGGGAATAAAAGACGACGCCAGAAGTACGAGTTCAGTGAAATGGCATTTTAATTTCTTTGGGCTCTTTTGAGTGCCGCCTAATGTTATTCTTCAAGCAGTATCCGTTATTTTGAACGTTGAGACTAAAAATCTAAATTTTTTGATCGAATATCTTAATATTGTTAGAAATAGTTGGCCAAACTAACATGTAAATTAGTAGCTAATAATTATTTAGAATTGTCAACCGAACTATCTACATCCGGAAAAAGCAACTTGAAAGGTAATTGTTCTTCCACGAAATATTATCAAAATATTGGTTAGTGGCGAGCAAAACTTCAAAGTATTTTATTCAAATTTAGATGCTGTTATTTTAAATATATCCGTAAGATTTGAAGCAGCTAAAAAATTGTACTTCTTGCCGAGAGTATGGATGTTCAAAGACCATGCTACAGGAGTTAAACAGTGCCGCAGAAAGCTACGACCTACAAAGAACGCAGCAAAAACAAAAGTAATGTCTAATTCCATTAATGTTACAGATGTTGACCTTGACAACAACAGTAAATTTAAGGTCATAGACGAGTACGTGTACCTCGGACACAGAATATCCTTCGATAAGGACAGTCAGAGAGCGGAGAGAAGAATTCGGCCATGGAAAACTTGGCGATGTCCATAATTCCAAATTTCCACAATACATTAAAACACAAGTCTTTGACCAATATGTCCTGCCGACCTTAACATACGCCTGCGCCGCAGAAACATGGAGCCTTAATGAGGGGACCATGGAGTGCTTAAGGATTGCTCAAAGAACGACTACAAGACCGGAAGAGAAACGAATGGATCAGACAAAAAAAGAAAGTGATAGACAACGCAGAACAGGTGGCAAGGCTAAAATGGAAATGAGCTCGCCATTTGATGAGGACAGATGATAATAGATGGACCAAGAAGACAACTGAGTGGCGGACCAGAACAACTAAAAGGAACCCAGGACGACCAAGAACGAGGTGGGAAGATGACTTCCAGAAACTGGCACGTAACCAATGGATGAGTTAGACGACAGACAGAAGCGAATAGCGACGAATTGGAGATGCTTATGTCCAGAGATGGACGGAGAGAAGATGAAAATGATGATAATGCTGATGATGAAAAATTTGTCAACATGTGTAGCGTGCTATGGACTAAAAATATCCATAACATACCAAAGATGTTCATATTTTTTTAGCTACTTCAAATCTTACCAATATATTTAAATTTAGAGGTCGTCATTTTCTTGACAACTTCTTGATCTTGTCTTGATTTCAAGACAAGATCAAGACAAGAAATGATCCTTGCTTTCAAGACAAGACAAGAAATTACTTCTCAAGATCAAGATTTCTTGGCAAGAAATCAAGAAAATGTTGAAATTTCTTGAAAATATAAAATTTCAAAAAACTCATTTGTTTGCTAGTTTATTGAAAAAAAAACAAAGCACTGAAACATTTTTAATGGAAGGATGAAAAAATTATTATGTAAAAAATAACATGTTTATTTCCAAAGTTTTTTTTATCATTTTTGGATATGTTATGGCCTAAGGTATTGGGCACCAAAAAGTACAGAGTGTCCCATTTTCGATGATATTACGGGGTATCTCACTTACGAGTAAAGATAGAGAGTTGCGGTTTTCGCAATACTTTTCCAACCAAACTGACTTAGTTCAAAGCTTGACAATCTCCAAGAGCTTTTTACTGTTTTATTGTATTTGCTAACCATTTTCATTTTTAGTTTCTTTTATTCTTGAAAACGATAGCAGACTTGCTTATCGAAACGTCGAGAATATCTAGCTAATTCATTAGGGTCACTAAACTAGCACTTGTGCTGTTTACATCCTGGAGCCAGTGCCGAAGAGGCTCTATACCAATTCAAAACAAGCGTACTTTGCAGAGCGAGTCTACTTCAGTGGCAGCCAAATTGGCCAAAGGAAATAAATATGTAAAAATTGGCAAAAAACATTTGAAAGGAGTCGGAATATTGACTATTAAAAAATCAGGTCAATACGAACAAAATAAAAATTGATACTTTAATTTTGGTAAAACTCTGCCTTGTGAGCTAAATTAAATTGGATAATTTTTTATTTGATGACTTTTTATTTGCAAAGGATTTTTTTTATCATTTTTGTATATGTTATGACTTAAGATATTAGGATCAAAAAGAACTTTGCTAAGCGGATCTACTTCAGTGGCGTACAGAAATTTTGAATTTACGTAAAAATTTTTAAATTAAGAAAAAAAAATTACCTTACAAATACTTGCCTGTTCTCTCCACTAAGAGCCGTTTGCTCTGGCTCCAGGGTGTAAACAGCACAAGTGCTAGTTTAGTAACCCTAACGAAGCTGAAAAACCCTTTGACAAAGTCAAGTCAAAGCTTAACAATATGCAAGAGCTTTTTACTGTTTTATTGTATTTACTAACCATTTTCATTTTTAGATTTGTTCGTTCTTGACAACGGGGGCAGATTTGTTCCTCGAACCGTTTCCTCTAGGTTTTTCAGCTTCGTTAGGGTCACTAAACTAGCACTTCTGCGGTTTATATCCTGGAGCCAGAGCAAGCGACTCTAAGTGAAGAGAATAGGCAAACATTTGTAAGGTAAAACATGAATCCCACACAACAATATAGAACATATTTACCAGAAAAAAATTAATTTGTCAACACATATGAAGCAACGAGATGTAAAACAATACTATCCTGACCGCGTGACCCTCGTTTCCAGGCATAAAGCATAAACATCATATCAACCAATCTCATCCCGACTTTTAAACAAAGGTATCAAGAAACGACTTTTAAACGGGGGTTAACCTTTTGTCAAGATATCAAGAATCATCAAGATTTCTTGAGACAAGACAAGACACCAACTCTCAAGAAATTATCGAGACAAGATTTTTTCAAGACAAGACCAGAAATTGCTTGTCAAGACATGATCTCTTGTCTTGCCGATCCCTATTTAAAATAACAGCATCTACAATTTTAGTTTAGAAGATGTAGAAATTGAAGAGCAGGTCAATAATTGTCTTCAAAGTCATTACGACGCAAATATTAATTATCAATTCAAAGAAGAGATAAAACATCTGAAAAGCATCTTTTCTGCAAATTTTCAAAACATTGACGTTACCCCATTTAATCATTTAAATGGAATTCACAAATTAAAATTAGATGCTTGTTTCCAAATAATTCATAGCCGAGCGTAGCGAGGGTAGGAATTCAGCTAAGGCAGTCAATCTACTTTGCTGCCGTGTTGAACATATAATTTTTTTCTCCGATTGTTTATAATGATATGTGTATATTGTATATTTACAAATTATTACACCAATCTTTTTATTTTTCCTGTAGTGATAAATTAAAATATGATAAAAATCGCAATTGTTGGAACGGTTGGTTGCTATGGAAATGTATATGTCCATAATAATTATAGTTTGACAACTTATGGCAAACGTTTTATTCCCATGGAGACTAATCATATTGCTGCCTAGGCAGCAAAGTACTCACTTTGCTGCCAAGGCAGGAAAAGTAATACTTTGCTGATTAATATGTGTCTGCAAAATTAATATTTGCTGTCAATCGGAGAAAAAAATATTTTAAGATCTACCATGTTTCAGGAACGGTTGAGTGATCTTGGCATATTTGCTATTGAGTCCCGATTGGCTAGAAACTGCGACTTCTAAAATTATTGAAATTTTTGCCTATGCAAAATGTACTTAAAGGTCCCTTAAAATTGTAGCAGTCGTAGTCGTGTCCAGTTTTGTAGATTGATTGTGTAGTTTAATACATAACAGAAACAGAAAAAAAAGTTATTTTGCGAGTCGTGACTGTTTTTTACCCTGGAAACGGCATGTCATTTATGCTGAATCTCGAATGATAAAACTTTTTATGTGGAATCAAAATATTATATGTACAGGGTTATTCATTATATTTTGACACCCACCTGCAGCCGTAATTACAGGTAATCGAAAGAAAACTTATATTCAAAAGTTGTATGGTTTTTAATATATTATCTTTTAGAAATGTCAAAAGAAAAAAATTGCCTGTCATTTGTCAAAAAACCGCATAACCTTAATTTTTTTAAATGGAACACCCTGTATATTATTACATATTTGGATTGTGCGAAAAAGTCTAGACATATTTCATGAATAATGTCCTATACCTATCTCTAACGGTTTTTGAAATATTGACAGTTGAAAATCCACTATTTATCAAGTTTGACTGCTTGTAAAATCTAAACGGCAAGAGATAGAACAAAATGGTTTGCACTTTCCTATATTGGTTTTTCATAAGCTATCGTATGACACTAAATTTTTTTTTAACCAAAGGTTAAATTTATCCGGGATTTTTTAACCTTTGATTAAATCTAAAGTTAGTGTCATACGATAGCTTATGAAAAACCAATATAGGAAAGTGCAAACCGTTTTATTCTATCTTTAGTCGTTTAGATTTTCAAGCTGTCAAACTTGGCAAATGGTCGATTTTCAACTATCAATATTTCAAAAACCGTTAGACATAGGTATAGGACATTATTCATGAAATATGTGTAGATTTTTTCGCACAATTTAAATATGCAATAATATACAGGGTGTTCTATATAAAAAAAAAACTAAGGTTATGCGATTTTTTGACATTTGACAGGCAATTTTTTTCTTTTGACATATCTAAAAGATAATATATAAAAAAATCCACAACTTTTGAATTTAAGTTTTTTTTGTATTGCCTGTAATTACGGCTGCAGGTGGGTGTCAAAATATATTGAAAAACCCTGTACAAAAATCTTGTATGTAGATACATTTTCATCTACCTAGTACTTTGAACGCTGTTTGAGTGGGCGGGTGGTGTGTAGACAATTAGTTCCCTTCCCTTCCCTAAGTTTTATATTATGATTAAACTCTATTAAAGTATTAACTCAACTTAATCTTAAAAAAATATGTGATTGTATGATCGATTCCTAGTCCTTCACCACTCATTTTTCAATAACATGAATATGAGCACAAGTATTAGATATAAGTCTAATGCTAATGATCTATTGAAATCTGTTTTTGAATCAAATATTTTTGGGGCAATGCCGCTTAAATTCATTATCATAAATGGTTTGACCTTGAACCCCAAACAATTTTTGCATGCGGCGCACTTTTTTCACGCCAACGCCCTTGAGGGGGCCCATGATTATTCTCTACACCAGGACCCGACACGGCTCTCGGCGGCCATGTCAAACACACAAAAGAATAATTTTCTTATTACTTCTCAAATCGCTCAACTTTGGAATACAAATTGATCTAGGGGTTTGATAAGAAACTTTTCATAACTCAAATTCCAAGGAGTTTAATTAAACCCCCAAAAATTAAACACTTTTACTTCATTTTCTTACATAGTATAGGTACCATTTTTGCATATTTGCAAATGTAAGGAGGTGAAATCTGGCATGTATCAAAAATTGATTATTAATTTCCTTACACCTTGCAACGGTAAATCTTGGCATACATATTGTTTTTAGGGCGTGAAAAAACATAAAGAAAAAAATTTGCCAAAATCTTTATTCCAAAGGAGTTTGCAACAAGCCTATATAATTATAAGTAATTTTTAATTTTTAATAGGCATACAAGTTTAAGAGGTAGAACTAGGCTAGTTTAATAAAGTTTTGGATCAAATTTGGGCGCGGCTGGGATTTTATTACATTTTTTGTTCGACAAAACCGAAATTTCCAAAAAATACCCCTTTTAAAAAAATTTTGTCTGGCAAGCCTAGGTAGAACATAGCACTTCGGTAACGGTGAATTTTCAAAACTCAAATTTCAAGGGATTAAAATCACCCTAAATTTTTTTTTATATATATAATATATATTTTTTATCTCAAAAAATATTTGATATTTTGAAAAACCACGAAACACATCAGTTTTACTTTAATTTCTTACAATATCATTATATTTTCCGGGTACCAGCTAATTTAACATATAATAATAAAATTATGTATTATATAATGTTATTAAGGACCCTGAGGAAGTTAACATGGCTTTACCAATTCTGGAGTAAACTGAATCATAATAATAATAGCAGTAATTATCGGTAATGATTCATAAACAAAATTTAAACCTGTTGTAATTTATAGGTACGTATAGATCTAGAAATAACAATTCGTAGATACAAAAATTACATCAAAAGCTACTCGGTAAAAATGGATTTTTCAGAACTCAAATTCAAGGGTAATAAGATCCCCCTAAATATTTTTTGATATTTCGAAAAACCATGAAAAATTTTAGTTTTACTTTATTCTCTTACAATTACCACTATACTTTGTATATTTCAAATGGAAATACAAGGAGGTGGTCTTAACTTTAAACGCAACTGAAGTCAGGAATTCACCGGGTACCAGCAGCGGTTTAGCCTCGGGTTTAGCATAATATAATAATATGATATATTATATAATGTTATTATATGGACACTCAGGAAGTTAACATGGCTTGACCAATTCTGTAGTTAGTAAACTGAATCATATTAATAACAATAATTATCGATAATGATTCATCAACAAATTTTATTAAGACAGAAACCTGTTGTAATTGATAGGTACGGATAGATCTAGCAATAGCAATTCGTTAATATTAGATACAACAATTACGTCAGAAGCTACTCACATGTAGTCTATTGATAATCCTGTCAAATTTGGATGGAGAACTGTCAACGTTGTTTACGATTTTAGCATTATCCACCGCATCACTCTTTTTCTTACACAATCTATTACCCATATTTTCCCCAGATATCGGCACCAGTCACATTTATTATTTATAATTCTCCACTTTATTTGAAAAAAAAATAATCGAAGAATATATCGTTAGTTTCGTTCGGTCAGAGGTATTTTTGGATTTCGTCAAGGCATGCGACGTAATAAATCGATCGATGTAAGCGCGCAACAAAAACAAAAACAAGCTATCTGCGTCTCGATGTTCAATTGTTTGTCGAATCAAATGCGATCTAAAGCAAGAGAGAGGCTGCGTTCGCGGTGGACGTGGGGAAACGTGATTCTACTATTTTTTTAGCCGGTGCCACGACGTTTTATTTTTAGAGCAAGCGTAATTTTTATATCGTTATTTTCACATAATGAAATGATTTTAAGCAGATTATTCTAAAAAGCCCAAATTGCCTGTTTCGCCCACTACTTAAGTGCTTGTTAAATGGGTTATTGGCTTCTGCACTCATTACTAGACAATTTGCTAGAACACTCAAGGACCCTAGTTTTGAAAATATTCGATTACCCACCGATGACGAAAATTTAGAAATAGCTGCTAAAAAATTAAAATGGATACCAAAAATAATAATCGTCGAGAAGAGTCATTATCGGTATTAATGAATGAAATCAGCGGTCGACTTTTTGTCACGGTGCCCAAAAGCTGACACTCAACCCTGATATATCCAACTTAAAAGCATCTGAAAAGAATTGTTAAAATAATGTTTAATATTTTATTAATTTAAATAACTTGCCCATATTATATCATACATAGATTTTTTGTTATTACAATTTTTAAACGAACTTTACTAAAAAAGTGTTGATGCTAAAAATATTTCTCACGCGGAAACCTCAAGCAGAAGAAAATTCTGATTATATACTGAAACGAATCATAGAAATATATTTTTTAGGGATCTTAAGTGTCTAGTGAATTACAGGAATATATTCTAGACATATAGGTAACCACTGGCAACACTGTTATGAAATCCTCGATGAACTATATTTTCAACAGAATGGTGCCCCTCCACATTACTCTTTTGTTGCAGGGGAATCACTCAGTGCAACTGAAGCAAGCTGGATATGAAAAGATGGTCCCATTATATTTGCCCATTATTCCCTTGACTAGATTGTTTCAGACTTTTTGTGTTAGGTTACCTCAAAGAGAGGTGTTTTAATCTACTTCCGCAGAACCCTTATGATTTAAAAAGGAATATCGCGTCGTGATTTTGATTTGATTATTTATTTTTGCGATTGCATGGATTATGTTCGGTGCCATAATATGTAACACATTCAGCGTTTCTTGACATTTTTCAGTTTTCTTGCTCAATTTAGATAGTTTTGATTGTTATTAAATTCCTTTTCCATGTTATCGATTCTAGGATTGTTTATTTTTTAGTGTTAAAATTATAAGAAGTTACAAGCATCGTTGTTATTGATGTTCAAATACCTTAAACTTCATAGTTACTTTCTATACAGAGCTACTGATTAATTACAATTGTACTAAACTCAGTACAATTCTACTGCTAAAAACCCTTGATAATAGCAAAACTAAATTCTAACAAAAATTACCATTTAGAGTAACATTAACTAAACCAAACATAATAAATTATACCTAAGTACTAACATTTAGAAACTAATGATGAAGTTTAACGTTGTATATTTCTAGAATGATACCTGGGACACTACAAAGTATTTAGTAAAATAGTGGGTGTTTCAAAATTCACTACAAAGATTTTAAGGGCGTATTTTCCAGGTAAAAATTAGAGTTTTGACCTATAAGTTCTTCTATAAACATTTGTCCTAAAATGCACCGCTTCCGAACTACATTCAGCTTTCAAAAAGTCCTTCACAAAGATGCAACCGGGGGGGACATTCAAAATGCCGAAGCAGAATGCAGCGCTTATTAAATTTGAGATCTGATAAAACTCAAAATTGTGTGGAAATATATACCTAGTTGATAGAAGTTGGGGTGCGATCAGGTTAGATTACGTAATTTTAGTTTACCAAAATATACCAAATAAATGTATATTACTTCAAGTCTCGTTCTTTTTTACAATTTAAAACGTTATAAGTGTGGTTGTAAAAAGCAAAAGTCCTTCTGCATTCGATTCGTCTCAGATTCCTCGATCTAACGATATGAAACACGACTAGTCTGTCGTGAGAAACTAAAAGTCACCCTCACCCACCCCTAACACAATATAATTTAAAAAATGACTTTTAGCAGATTACGCAAGTTTAGTTTACCAAAATATACCACATAAATGCATATTACTTCAAGTTTCGTTCGTTTTACAATTTATAACATTAGTGGTGGTTGCGAAAAAACTGCATTTGATTCGTCTCTCAATCCCCGATCTAACGCGGTTAGTTTCACTTAGAAACAACTTATTTTAGTCATTTGAGTCGGTTTCAATAAGTAATAATCAATTTCAATAGATTTGGTTAGTTTTGGTTAGTCGTCTAATTAATTTTCGGTTTGTTTCTCTTAGTCGAAACTTTTTTTACTTATTTGAGCCGGTTCCGTTACGTTATAATCAATTTTAATAGATTTGGTTAGTTTTGGTTAGTCGTCCAATCAACTTTCTGATAGTTTCCCTCAGTCTTAACTTATTTTAGTCATTTGAACCGGTGCCGATACTTTTTAATTAGTTTTAATGAATTTAGTTAGTTTGGATTAGTCGTTCAATCAACTTTCGGTTAGATTAACTTAGTCTGAAATTATTTTATTTTCATTCATTTGAGTCGGTTCCGATCCGTTATTATCAATTTTAATAGAATTGGTTAGCTTTGGTTAGCTGTCTAATCAATTTTCGGTTAAGTTCACTTAGTATCAGCTTATTTTAGTCATTTGAGCCGGTTACGATACGTTATAATCAATTTTAATAGATTAGATTATTTTTGGCTAGTCGTCGAATCAACTTTCGGTTAGTTTCCCTTAGTCTTAACTTATTTTAGTCATTAGGAACCGGTTCCGATACGTTATAATCAATTTTAATGGATTTGGTTACTATTGGTTAGTCGTTCAATTGACTTTCGGTTAGTTTCACTTAGTCTCAAATTATTTTAGTCACTTAAGTCGGTTCCGATACGTTATAATCATTTTTAATAGATTTGGCTAGTTTTGGTTAGTCGTCTAATCAACTTTCGGTTCATTTCACTTAGTATCAACTTATTTTAGTCATTTAGACCAGTTACGATTCGTTAAAATCAAATTTAATGGATTGGGTTATTTTTGGTTAGTCGTCGAATCAACTTTCGGTTAGTTTCACTTAGTCTCAACTTATTTTAGCTATTTAAGTCGGTTCGGATACGTTAAATGCTATTTTAATAGATTTGGTCAGGTTTGGTTACTCGTCCAATCAACTGTCCGTTAGTTCCATTTAGTCTTAACTTATTTTCCTTTTTTCAGCCGGTTCCGATACGTTATAATCAATTTCCATAGATTTGATTACTTCAGGTTACTCGTCCAATCAACTTTCGGTTAGTTTTCCATAGTCTTAACTTATTTTAGTCATTTGAACCGGTTCCCATACGTTATAATCATTATCAATTTTAATGGATTTGGTTAGTTTTGGTTAGTCGTCAATCAACTTTCGGTTAGTTTCACTTAGTCTCAAATTATTTTACTTATTTGAGCTGGTTCCGATATGTTGTAACCAATTTCAATAGATTTGGTTAGTCGTCCAATCAACTCTCGGTTAGTTTCACCTAGTCACAATTTATTTGAGTTAGCCGGTTCCGATACACTATAATCAATTTTAATATATTATTTGTTTAGATTTGGTTAATCGTCCAATCACCTTTCGGTTAGTTTCACTTAGTCTCAACTTATTTTAGTCATCTGAACCGGTTCCGACGCGTTATAATTAATTTTAATAGATTTGGTTAATTTTGGTTAGTCGTCCAATCAAGTTTCGGTTAGTCTCACTCAATCTCAACTTACTTTAGTCATTTGAACCGTTTCCGATACGTTATAAATAATTTTAATAGATTCGGTTAGTTTTGGTTAGTCGTCAATTCAAATTTCGATTAGTTTCACTTAATGTCAACTTATTTTAGTCATTTGAACCGGTTACGATACGTTATAATCAATTTTAATAGATTTGGTTATTCTTGGTTAATCGTCGAATAAACTTTCGGTTAGTTTCACTTAGTCTAAACTTATTTTACTTATTTGAGCGGGATTCGATACGTTATAATCAATTTTAATAGATTTGGTTAGTTTTGGTTAGTCTGCTAATCAACTTTCGGTTAGATACACTTAATATCAACTTATTTTAGTCATTTGAACCGCTTACGATACGTTATAATAAATTTTAATAGATTTGGTTAGTCTTAGTTTATCGTCGAATCAACTTTCGGGTAGTTTTACTTAGTCTCAACTTATTTTAGTCATTTGAGTCAGTTGCGATACATTATAATCAATTTTAATATATTTGGTTAGTATTGGATAATCGTCGAATCAACTTCCCGTTAGTTTCAGTTTGTCTCAATTTATTTTACTCATTTGAGCCGGTTCCGATAAGTTATAATCAGTTTTAATAGATTTGGTTAGTTTTGGTTAGTCGTCTAATCAACTTTCAATTAGTTTCACTTATTCTCAACTTATTTTAGTTATTTGAGTCGGTTCCGATACGTTATAATCAATTATTAAAATTTGGTTAGTTCTAGTTGACGACTAAGACGACTATAGTCGTCTAATCAACTTTCGGTTAGTTTTACTTAGTCTCAACTTATTTTACTTATTTGAGCTGGTTGCGATACGTTATAATCAATCTTAATAGATTTGGTTAGTTTGGGTTAGTCGTCCAATCAACTTGCGGTTAGTTTCCCCTCCCTAGATATGTGGTTAGTTTCACTTAGTCGCAACCTATTTTAGTCATTTGAGTCGGTTCCGATACGTTATAATCAAGTTTAATAAATTTGGTTAGTTTTGGTTAATTGTCTAATCAACTTCCGGTTAGTTTCACTTAGTCTCAAGTTATTTTACTTACTTGAGCCGGTTCCGATTCGTTATAATGAGTTTTTATAGATTTGGTTAGTTTTGCTTAGTCATCTAATCAACTTTCGGTTAGTTTCACTTATTCTCAACTTATTTTAGTCATTTGAACTTGTTCCGATACGTTCTGATCAATTTTAATAGATTTGGTTAGTTTTGGTTAGTCGACCAATCAACTTTCGGTTATTTTCACGTAGTCGTCTCAATTTATTTTACTTATTTGAGCGAGTTCCGATACGTTATAATCAGTTATGCATAAACCGTGTCGTGACGTTCAATAAAATTTTCCGTGTCGTGATGCGACCTTCTAAATTCACTGTCAAGAAACCAAAGTATTCATCTGAACCGGCTCCGATACGTTATAGTCAAATATAATGTTTCTGGTTAGTTTTTGTTAGTCGCCAAAATTCAGTTCGTTTTGGTTAGTTTTAACTTACTTTAATTTGTGTAACCTATTTCGATACATTTTAGCCCGTTTTGGTGCTTTTGGTTACTTTTGATTAGTTTTGGTTAGTCATTCAATCAGCTTTCCGATATGTTATAACCAATTTTAATGTTTTTTGTTAATTTTGGTTAGTCACCAAAATTCGGTTAGTTTGGGTTATTTTTAAATTACAATATTTTTAATCTGTTTCCATACGTTTTAGCCATATTTGGTGCTTTTGGTTAGTTTAGGTTAGATTGGGTTAGATAGTCGTCATGAGTAGTCGTTCAATCAATATTCAGTTCATTTCAGTTAGTTTTAATTTTAGTCATTTCAATCGGCGCCGATACGTTATTATCGAATTTAATGTTTTTGGGTAGTTTTGGTTAGTCTCCAAAATTCAGTTCGTTTTGGTTAGTTTTAACTTACCTTAATATTTTTAATCTGTTCCGATGCGTTTTAGCCTCTTTTTGAGCTTTTGATTACTTTCGGTTAGTAGTTGAATCAACTTTCTGATAGTTTCAGTTAGTTCCAATTTATTTTAGTAATTTGAAACGGATCCGATAGGATATAACCAATTTTAATTTTTATGGTTAGTTTTGGTTATTCGCCAAATTTCGGTTACTTTGAGTCAATTTTAACTTACTTTTATTTTTTAAATTTGTTCCGTTTCATTTTACCCCTTTTTGTGATTTTGGTTACTTTTAGTTAGTTTGGGTTAGTCGTTCAATCAACTTTCGGTTAGTTTCAGTTAGCTTTAATTTATTTTTGTCATTTGTACCGATTCCGTCCTCAGAAACAGACTAACACGATCTCTCACGTATATTACGTGATGTGCCAAATGTAGCATGCACTTTTTCGTGATTTGATACCCCATAATAGGAAAACAAAAACATTTTCAATGTTAATATTAAAGAAAATAGACAAAAAATCAACATAATTATGCTAAAATTCACTTTTAGTACAATTTACATTTCTTAATTAATAAGAAGTTTTTCCTGTAGGATTATTTTGTCGTGATTTCAGAAAAAAATCATTTTACTTTGCTCCCTTACTACAAGATTTACCTAATTTCTGATAATTATGGTGTTATGATTTACAACAAAAGCACAAGCTGACACCTTCCATATTTTGTATAATTTGTTTAACACACTGCATAATAAATTCTCCTTTTTAGAGAATAATCTTGAACATAATAATTTGGAATAAAAATTTTCTTATCTCATGAAGAGATATTGCCATATCATTTTTTGACAACTAGATGATATGTTGTAGAATGGTCCAAAGGACAAATTAGAGCCGGCTAGCATTATTTTTTTTTGTATTTTCTCCTAATTTATTAAAACATTTATAACATTTGGATAAATAACAGATTTTCCTCACTTTTCTTTACAGAAGCATTCTATTAATACGCATTGTTTTTCGTTTAACCTATTTAACGAAAAGGCTTAGTTTAGGTCCATTTATGTGACGAGAATAAAGGGTTTCTGATTGTATTTTGAATGGTAGCTAAAATTTTTATTTAAATTGTTAACAGAGCATGAGCATACCAACTTTACAGTTTTAGGGTTCTACCTGGACCGTCGGAATTAACTTCTTTTTAATAAAAATCTTAACTATGTTGGGGTTTGGAACCTTCGGCAAAATGCACTAAAACAGATTTTTATCCACAATACCGAAACAGAATTATTCAACTCGACGCGCTTTTCGCTAGCCATGTTAGCATCAGCGGGATATGATTAAAAGTTTTAATCATCTCCTGATAATGCTAACATTGTTAGCGAAACGCGCGTGGAGTGCTAAAATTCTGTTTCGGTATTGTGGATTATTAATAAAAATCTTAAATATTCAAAATTTTAAATATATTGAAACTACGGCGATATGCAAATTTGGCACAGTTTCTGTCATTTTTCTCACTTTCTCACTAGACTTTTCTTGGCTCGACCGACGTCTGCTTTGGCACTGACGACCAGTCAGTCTGCTGCGCAGAAATCACGCAAGTAATCTCCTCAAGAATGAAAGTATACATCCCAAATTCCATCAAGTTACCGTCAAAAAGAAAGCCCTAGTTCGACAGAAGATGCGAAAGAACTGTAGGTAGGAAACATCAAGCCTACAAGTACTGAAAGCACACTCAAAAATCATTTTGCCAAAGCGAGAAACGAATGCAAACGTGTGATTTACGAAACTAAGGACAAACACAACCAAAGGATAGACAAGATAGACAGTGTGTCCGATAAATGATCCATATTCGGGGTGAGTCATTTAAAATAACGTACATGTTTGATGTTTGATAAAATTGTACTACATTGCTTGGAAAAATTGTTTGGACTGACACACGGATGGCCCAGGTCGGTTAAAAACATCACTTTGCCGCTAAGTTGATGTGTTAAAAAGCCTGAGCCATTTATACGTGAACGAAACCGCATGACGAATAACTCAAAACCATTTTATGGCATTTTAATGTCTTATTGCAAATAAGCGTAATAATTATTATTGAATAATAATATAATGTAATATAGTTAATTACAATAAAGTTTGAAAAGGTATTAGCTTATTTAAAACCGTCTGCTTTTCGGACAACTTGATTTCTAGTATGTAAATATGAATCCGCATGCTCTCTCAGTCGAAACTCATTAAGCTAGCGGCGACCTTAGGTAATGTTAAAACATTCATTCAGGTGATTTCTCATAGGTTCATAGTCATAATAATGTAAAGTCAATTCAACGAACCAAGTTGTTTTAACAAGTACTCGATACTTAGTGTTAATAGAAAATGTAAAACTAACTACTCAGTATGGAATAGCAAAAATTTTTAAAATGTACCTTTTTGAATGTAGTGGTAAATTGAATAAATAAATGGAAACAGGACATGCTGCGGTCAGATTTTGAAAAAATTTGTCAGGCGTAACAATTTTCGACCGAAACCAATTTACCTGTACATTTGTTTTATATTCCGTACATAAGCGATGTAATAAGCGATTCCGTGTACCCAAATAAAAAAAGCAATGTTTGACAAAGTAATCAGCGGGAAAAACAGCCTATGCCGAAAAACACTTCCTAAGAGAAATCAACCAGTCTGAAATAAAAAAAACCTAAAGATAGTTTTGGCTAAATATTCTCTAAATCGTTGATAATATTTTTACGCTGAATCCGATTTTAAACTGGAAAATGTCAATATTTACACAAGGGGGACAAAATTAAGTGGGTTAGACGTAGCTTCAACTTTTTAAGTACGTATTTTTTAATGGATTATAGAAATTTAATTTCTGCTTCCCATCGTTCTCCAATTTGGCCCTATTTTAAATTTTCGACTTCAAAGTTTGTTCCGGTTTATAAAATTTATCCAAATGCTCAAATTTCATATTTTTTTCCTAAGCGACTTCGAAAATATGTAAGAAACACCATAAGTTCTTGTTTAAACCGAATTTTGTTAAATGCATGAGCAAAAAAGAAAAAGCAATTTAAAACTATTTTTCGTGCAATCGATAAACCACTTTCGTAAAAAGTTTTAATATAGAAATTATGAAATAATTATAAAACACCCCAAACTGGTCGATCAAGTTTGCCCCCTATTAAACAAATTTAAAAAAATAAATAAACCATAATTTTGCACACATTTTAAACGAGGGGCAAACTTGATCTTTCCCTTCTCCTAGTTACAAAATTTAAAAAAAATTGATACCATTAGATTCGGCTAATTTTGCACACTTATTTTCAAATTTTGCACACTCTTCTGGGAAAAGTTGTTAGGTACCAAAAATTTGCTTCCCCCCCTGGGGGGAAAAATGTAAATTTAACACCTCGTAACTTTCCCCAGAAGAGTGTGCCAAATTTGAGAAATCAGTTGCACATAGTAGCATAAAAACTTTTAATTTTGTGACAAACGGGGGGGGAAATGCAAATTTTTGGTGCCTCACAACTTCCCCCGAAGAGCGTGCAAAATTTGAAAATAGGTGTGCAAAATTGTGCAAAATTAGCTGCATCTAATGGCATCAAGTTTTTAAATTTTGTGACAGACGGGGGAACGGTTAAGTTTGCCCCCCCATTTAGCTCTAGTTTTCTTTGTGTGGGTGTGCAAAATTTTAATTATGATGTGCAAAATGTGTGCAAAATAATTATGGTTTATTTATTTTTGAAATTTATTTAATACGGGGGGCAAACTTGACCGACCCCTCAAACTAACCACTGAATGCATCCAATCATCTAAAACTTGATGGGACTACGTACTGTCCAATCCCAAATGTAAAAATGTATTAAGTTCATAGTAGGTAAGATACAGATACAGTATGTCCGAAATTCTAGTCTCTATATTAGAATCTCGTTTATTATAAGGGCTAGAGAATTGATTAAATGGGGCAAGTATTTGAGAATTGTGTGCTGAAACATCGTTTCAACACAAGACGTTGCGTGGACCAGGTCACAGGCCTACAGAGTTGTTTTGCATTTCATTTTACGCATGACCCTCCGCTCGTTCCGGAGCGCAACCAAACAGAACTACCCCAAGGCATGTCCAATATCAAGAAAAAAAACTTTTTATAAACATAACTTTAAAAAAGTATATATTGCCACTAGAATCGAACCTGGGCCGCCGATCAGAAACACAGCATCCAACCACTGGGCTGCGAGACAACTTGAGAGCAATTCGCTGGACCATAAAGATATGGTGTTTGTCAACAATATAATGCGCGCGCAACTCTGAAGGCCTGTAACCGGGGTCTCGGAAACTTCTACTCGTTTCAACTTTTTAGGGGATTATTCAATATTTAAGATATTTGAAAAAACTACAAACGACCGATTTTGTTTTTCCTTGTAATTCGTTAATCCTAACTTTCCTGCTTATGATACATTTTCAGTGTTTGAAGAATTATGGTCGGAATTTTAAAAACACATAATAAAGCATTACATAAGAACAGGTTTTTGTAAATATCCTTAAAATAAAAGAAACGGGTAACGTATTTAGGAAGTCTTCGCCTTACAGAGCCCCAGTTAAATAACGCCGCCTGATTGGCTAGATAAGCACGTGTGTTACACTAGCCCCGCCCGTCAATGTTGTTTAAGTTTTTTCACTTCACACATTTGTATTCATGCAATGCTTTCCTTCCGCTCGCTGCGGGACGCAACCAACAAACACTAACCCAAACTAACCCAAGGCATGCCAAAAAAAACTAAATAAATAAAAAATCTTTACAGGGCCGGGCGTCGAACCCATTGCTCCGCATTCTAATCGCGAGCCTTACCACCTGAGCCTGGTTTTCATAATCGTCCTTTTCTCGAGAATTCTCATACAAATGCGTGTAGTGTAAAAACGTATACAACTTTGACGGGCGGGGTTGGAGTTAGCCAATCAGGCGGCGTTATTTAACTATGGTTCTGTAACTAAACACGCAAACTGGTATGATAGTTGTTCCAAAAATAACTACCTTACAATTTACGGAAGAAGGTGTTAAATAGTAAAAAATAAATTTTCGTAAAGCTGAAAATCTAAAATTATTTTATTTGACGTACACTGAAGCGGTGTTGTTAAATGTAACATTTTTGTTAAAGTCTAAAAGGCCCATTACAAACCAGCAAGCTTGCAATGTTGAGGTTGGAAAGTTCGTATTTGGTGAGGTTCAGACTTCAGAGCTCACAGATAATTTTTTGGTATTTATATATCACAACAAAAAGTTGAGAAAGTTCATATTATTTGATTGGTTAAAAAATGCCGATGTGCGCCGTCAAATATCAAATCAGCCATGGTATGCGACATTGACAGTGATCACGTGCTAGTAATGTTGATTATTCATTGGTTGGATTGAACTTTCTGAACTACGACGACGAACATAAAATCTGGTTATCTCTCAACTTTTGCAAACATCCTGAAAATTAGCGAACTTTTCACCAACTGAGTTTATAAATTGAACTGGATGATTTGATTAGTTCGTTTGAACTAAACTCTCAACTGAACCTCAACATTTCGAACTTTTCGAATCTATAAATCCAGTGCAATTTTTGGAGCAAATTCTATTATACTACCAACTAACCCAAACTAACCCGCTTTTCGGTTAACCGGTCGACGCGGTTTTGACATTTTCCGAAAACCGGTTTTGGGTTGATCGGTTTTACATTAACCGAGCTTCTTAAAGACTTCGTTTCAAAATTACATATAGTAACATTGATTGATGAAGATTGATCGTTGATATTTGAGACGATGGTTTCTCTTACAAAGCATTTCTTGCCCGATGTTTTTATAAATCTTTAGCCTAGTTTTATCGTGTTTTTTCAGCAAAATATTGAAATTTTTGATTGGTTACTGATTTTGTTTTTGCCTGTAATTCAATAATTGCCTGCATACGAGAAAAAAAACACCAATGGTCACAAGAAACATACAGGGAGACGGAAGAAGATAAAAAGCGAACCTGGGAAGAATACGTAACAAGCCTGTTTGCAGCGGATCGAGACGATTCAAGAGAGGAAGACAGGCGGGATCATTTAGATATTCTTATATTAAATGAAGTAGAACCTGACAACATTCCGATCGAGATGTGGAAAGCATTGGACGACAGAAACTTGACCAGCCTTACAGAGTTTCTAAATAGAATATATGAAACAGGGGATATTCCAAGAGACTGTCTTAAATCAATGTTTATTCCGCTACCTAAAAAATAACAACCCTAAGTTATGCGACGAATATAGGATGATGATGATGATGATGATGGGCCACACTTTAAAAACCCTCCTAAAAATTATCCAATAGAGAATATACAGCAAATGTGAAGAACAACTGGATGGGATGCAGTTTGGTTTCAGAGAGCGATTAGGAACTAGACACGGCACAAAGAGAACTAGAGAAGCTCTGTTCGCTCTTAAAGTAATGCTGCAGAAGTGTAAAGAGTACAATAAAAATGTATTCGTCTGTTTTATCCACTTCCAGAAGGTCTTTGATAAAGTCCAACATGAGAACCTAAAAAGTATCAACCTGGATCAAAGTGACATACGTATAATGAAGAAGTTATACTTTAATCAAATAACAGCAGTAGTGCGGGTTCAAGATATGGAAACGGACGAAATCAAAATCCCAAAAGGCGTCCGACAAGGCTGCGTCCTGTCCCCGCAACTGTTTAATTTGTACTCTGGGTTTCGGAGGGCGCTGGAGGAAAGATAAGAAGGGGGTGAATATTGGAGGGACACTTATCAATAATCTTAGATTCTCAGACGATACTGCAATAATGGCAGAGAGTGCAGAAGAACTACAAACCCTACTAGGGGGCTAACCTAGCATGCGAATAAAGTAGGACTTACCATTAATATTTAAAAAAAAACAAAATTCATGGTAATAAGTAAAACCCCGAATATTCACCCTGTTATCACACTTAATGAAAAGCAAGTAGAACGGGTTCAAAAATACAAATAGGTATCTTGGAACAATCATTAATGACTTATTGGATCCAGATGAAGAAATCAAGATCAGAATAGAAATGGCTCGAAAGACATTTATTGCTTACTTACTCTTCAATGTTTACAAATAGAAGTCTATGCCTGCGAATTTGACTAAGGTTTATGGATTGTTACGTTTGGTCAGTATTATTATACGGGGTAGAAACCTGGACCTTAAAAGCCCAAACTGTCAAAAAGCTGGAATCATTCGAGATGTGGATTTATAGGCGCATGCTAAGGGTACCCTGGACATATAGAATAACGAACGAAGAAGTACTGAGACACATCAGACATGAAAGGAAACTAATAAAGATTATCAAGATCCGTAAAACAGCATGCGATACTGCAATAATGGTCATATTCTGCGCAACAACAAATACATACTGCTGCAAAACATAATGCAGAGAAGAATAAACGGAAGAAGGGAATAGGAAGGAAAAAAATCCTGGCTTCGTAATATAAGAGAATGGAAAGAAATGAATGTTGAAGAACTGTTCCATGTGGCACGAGACAGAGACGCATTCAGATATGTAGTCGCCAACCTTCAATGAGAAGACGGCATCAGAAGAAGAAGAAGAAGAACATTCATGTTTATGACTGGTGATAGGGGGGGGTGTTAGGGTTTTGAATCCCTCTCATAGCTCCAAAAAAATTTGCCCCCAGCGGCCCTGCGGGGCTTTTTAACTTAGTTCGCTTTAAGTTTTCTTCCTACCTAACCTAAACCCCCCATTGAGAACGCCTAGCTACGGCGTTATGATAACTTTTCCGTTTTGAACAATTATAGTCATTTTAGCACGGCATTTTAAAAACACATAATAAAGCATTACATAAGAAGAGGTTTTTATAAAATAAATAGTCTTAAAATAAAAGAAACGAGTATGATAATGATGGTGGCTATTGTTCCAATAATAACTACCTTACAATTTACGAAAGAAGATGTTAAATAGTAAACAAAATATTTTCGTAAAATTGAAAACCTAAAGGTATTTTATTTGACGTACAAAAACTTCATTTGAAGCGGTGTTGTTAAATGTAACATTTTTGTTAAAGCCTAAAGGCCCGTTTATAAAATCGCAAGCTCGCTATGTTGAGGTGAAAAGTTCACAGTTGGTGAGGTTCAGGGTTAATTGTTTGGTATTTATATACAACAACAAAAAGTTGAGAAAGTTCATATTTGATTCGTTAAAAAATGCCGATGTACGCCGTCGAATATCAAATCAGCCATGGTATACGACATTGACAGTGATCACGTGCTAGTACCGTGATTATTCATTGGTTGTATCGAACTTTCTGAACTCGCAACTTTTGCAAACATCCTGAAAATTAGCGAACTTTTCACCGCCTGACTGGATAATTTGGTTAGTTCATTTGGAAGTAAACTGCCAACTGAACCTCAACATTGCGAACTTTTCGAATTTATAAAGCCAGTGTAATTTTTGGGTTGATCCGTTTTTAATTAACCGAACTTCTTAACTTCGTTTCAAAATTACAGATATAGTAACAAAAATCAATGGTTGATCTTAAGATGCAGGTTTCTCTTACAAAGCAATGTTTGCCCAATGTTTTTATAAATCATTGGTTTAATTTTTATCGCATTTTTTTAGCAAAATACTGAAATTTTTGATTGGTTACTGATTTTGTTTTTCCTTGTAATTCAATACTTGTAACTTTCCTGCTTATGATAAATTTTTCAGAGTTTGAAGAATTATGGTAATTTTAGCACGGAATTTTAAAAACACATAATAAAGCATTACATAAGAACAGGTTTTTATAAATAGTCTTAAAAGAAAAGAAACGAGTATGATAATGATGATGACTATTACAATTTACGAAAAAAGATGTTAAATAGTAAACATACGTAAGATGTTTACACATCAAAAATGTTTTTTCGTAAAGTTGAAAACCTAAAATTATTTTATTTGACATACAAAGACTTCATTTGACATTGCTAAATGTTACATTTTTGGTAAATCCCAAAGGTCCATTTATAAACTCGCAAGTTTGCAATGTTGAGGATGGAAAGTATGGAAAGTTCGTAGTTGGTGAGGTTCAGAGTTCGGAGTTTACAGTTAATTTTTTGGCATATACATCCATGGGCGTAGACAGGATTTTTTCTCAGGGGCGGGGCGAACCGTAGATAAGGCCGCAGTGGCAACCGCAGGAGGAGGCTAAGCCGCCGGAGGCGGAAATTTTTGTGGTGCCCCGCCCAATATTTACCTAAAACTTGTTAAAATCGTTAAAAAAAACATGGATTCGGCACCCTTTTGAATGGCATGGCATGAATGGTATGTTGAAAAATGAGTCGGTTAAATTCCCAGGGGGGCCACGGCCCCCTCTGCCCCCCCCCCCTGTCTACGCCCATGTATACATCAACAAAAAATTAAGAAAGTTCGTATTTGATTGGTTAAAAAATGCCGATGTGCGCCGTCAAATTTCAATTCAGCCATGGTATTCGACATTGACAGTGATCACGTGCTAGTACTGTGATTTTTCATTGGTTGGAACAACCTTTCTGCACTACGAACATGAAATTTGGTCTCAACTTTTGCAAACATCTTGAAAGTTATTAGCGAACTTTCATCAACTGAGTGATTTGATTAGGTACCTAATCTTGAACTAGACTGCCAACTGAACTTCAACATTGCGGACTCTTCGAATGTATAAATCCAGTGTAATTTTTGGAGCAAATCCTATTATACTACCAACATGCGAACCAGCTTTTCCGGTTGAGCGGATAACGCGGTTTTGACGAAAACGGGTTTTAGGTTAATCGGTTTTTGATTTACCGAACTTCTAAACTTCGTTTCAAAATTACAGATAGTAACAATAAATCTATGGGTAGTATCAAAGTATATGTAAACTAGTAAGTTCACTCAGCGGTAAATCCTTTGATGTAATTCAGCCACATTCTTTTATATCAAGTGACAACTGGAGATGACCGATGCGCTGCGTAAGTGTCCGATTGATTCGCGTGGCTTTCTCTAGTCAGAGATGTATTCAGGAGATTGTATGGACTCGTAACGAAAGACCTACTGAATGCCGGCCGGGTGAAAAATCAAGTGAAACTGAGCAAAGTTGTAAAAATATTTTCATAGAAGGAAATTGAAAAAAAAAATTGCTATACGTTTGTCATTTTTAGGTGATACCACTGTTGCTATCTCAGAATCTAACAAGAATTTAACAACACTGCAAATCGATCTTGAAAAGGCATCAATAATGGCAACTTTCTAATTTAATCAAGTTTGTAGCTTTGACCGTTTCAAAGATATCAATAATAGTGGAATTACCTAAAATTTATTTAAAAATATATAATAATATAATACTGCGGAATCTCATTTTTACTACACTTCATTGGTTTCATGAAAGTGATTTTTCAAGGCCACGTTATGACATGGTTTATGTTTTCGTCTCCCGTTATGGCATTTTTGTATCGTTGATTGGACGACTAACCAAAACTAACCAAATCTATCAAAATTGATTGTACCGTATCGGCACCGGCACCGGTTCAAATGACTACAATAAGCTGAGACTAAGTGAAACTAAACAAAACTTGATTCAACGATTAACCAAAACTAACAAAATCTATTAAAATGTATTATAACGTATCGTAACGGGTTCAAATTACTAAAATAAGTTGATACTAACTGAAACTAACCGAAAGTTGATTGGAGGACTAACCCAAACTAACCAAATCTATTAAAATTGATTATAACGTATCGGAACAGATTCAAATAATTAAAATAAGTTGAGACTAAATGAAACTAACCGAAAGTTGTTGACGAATAACCCAAGCTAACCAAATCTGTTAAAATTGATTTTAATGTATTCTGAAAAGCTTGAAATGACTAAAATAAGTTGAGAATAAGTGTAGCTAACCGAGAGTTGATTGAACTACTAACCCAAACTAACCAAATCTATCAAAATTGATTATAACGTATCGGAACCGCTTCAAATGACTAAAATAAGTTGAGAATAAGTGAAACTAACCGAAAGTTTATTGAAAAACTAACTTAAACTAAAAAAAATCTATTAAAATTATTTATAACGTATCGGAACCGCATTAAATGACTAAAATAAGTTGGGAATAGGTGAAACTAAACGAAAGTTGAATCGACAACTAACCCAAACTAACCAAATCTATTAAAATTGATTATAACGCATCGAAATCGGTTCAACTGATTGAAATAGTTAAGACTAAGTGAAACAAACCGAAAGTTGAATCGGGGACTAACCTAAACTAACCAAATCTATTAAAATTGATTATAATGTATCGGAACCGCATTAAATGACTAAAATAACTTAAGAATAAGTGAAACTAACCGAAATTTGGAGCGACGTCTAACCCAAACTCCAAATCTATTAATATTGATTATAACATATTGGAACCGCTTTAAATGATTGAAATAAGTTGAGAAAAAGTGAAACTATCCGAAAGTTAAATCGACGACTAGACCAAAGTAACCAAACCTACTAAAATTGATTATAAAGTATCTGAACCCGTTCTAATGACTAAAATAGGTTGAAACTAAGTGAAATTAACCAAAAGTTGATTGAACGACTAACCGGATTAGGTTGGTTAGTTCGGGTTAATCGTCGATTCAACTTTCGGTTAATTTCACTTAGTCTCAACATATTTCAATCATTTGAACCGGTTCTAAGACGTTATAATTAATTTTAATAGATGTTATTGGTTGGGTTAGTCACCAAATCAACTTTCGGTTAGTTTCTCTTAGCCTTAACTTATTTTAGATATTTGAACCGGTTCCGATACGTTATAAACAATTTTAATAGATTTGGTTACTTTGGATTAGTCATCCAGTCAACTTGCGGTAACCTTCACGTAGTTTAAATTTATTATAGTCATTTGAACCGGTTCGGATACGTTATAATCAATTTTAATAGGTTTGGTTAGCTTGGGTTAGTTGTTGATTCATCTTTCGGTTAGTTTCACTTATTCTCAACTTATTTTAGTTATTTAAAGCGGTTCCGATACGTTATAATCAATTTCAATAAATTTGGTTAGTTTGGGTTAGTTTGGGGACGACTACAATCAACTTTCGACTAGCTTCACTTAGTTTCAATTTATTTTAGTCATTTGAACCAGTTCCGATACGTTATAATCTATTTTAATAGGTTTGGTTCGTTTGGGTTAGTCGTTGATTCATCTTTTGGTTAGTTTCACTTATTCTCAACTTATTTTAGTCATTTAAAGCGGTTCCGATACGTTATAATAAATTTGGTTAGTTTCGGTTAGTTTGGGGGCGACTACAAGCATCTTTCGACGAGCTTCACTTAGTTTCCACTTATTTTAGTCATTTGAACCTGTTCCGATACGTTATAATCAATTTTAATAGATTTGATTACATTGGATTAGTCGTCCATTCAACTCTCGGTTAGTTTCACTTAGTCTTTACTTATTTTATTCATTTGAACCGGTTCCGATACGTTATAATCAATTTTAATAGATTTGGCTGGTTTAACTTAGTCGTCTATTCAACTTTCGGTTTGTTTCACTTAGTCTCAACTTATTTTAATAGATTTGGTTAGTTTGGGTTAGTCATCCAATCAACGTTCGGTTAGTTCCACTTAGTTTCAACTTATTTTAGTCATCTGAATCTATTTCGATACATTATAATCAATTTTAATAGATTTGGATAGTTTGGGTTAGTCGTCGATTCAACTGTCGGTTGGTGTCAGTTATTCTCAATTTATGCTAGTCATATAAAGCGGTTCCGATACGTTATAATGATTTTATTACATTTGGTTAGTTTGGGTTTGTCGTCGATTGAACTTTCGGTTAGTTTCACATAGTCTCAACTTATTTTAATCATTTGAACCGATTCCGTTACGTTATATTCAATTTTAATAGATTTGGTTAGTTTGGGTTTGCAGTCCAATCAACTTTCGGTTAGCTTCACTTATTCTCAACTTAGTTTTGCCATTTGAGCAGTTCCGATACGTTATAATCAATTTTAATAGATTTGGTTAGCTTGGGTTAGTGTTCAACTAACTTTCGGTTAGTTTCACTTATTCTCAACTTATTTTAGCCATTTCAAACGGTTACAATACCGACGTCATTATCAATTCTAATAGATGTGGTTAGCTTGGGTTAGTCGTCGATTCAACTTTCGCTTACTTTCACTTATTCTCAACTTATTTTAGTCATTTAAAGCGGTTCCGATACGTTATAATCAATTTCAATAGATTTGGTTAGTTTGGGTTAATCGTCGATTCAACTTTTGATTAGTTTCACTTTGTCTCAGCTTATTTTAATCATTTGAATTGGTTCTGATACGTTATAATCAATTTTAATAAATTTGGTTAATTTGGGTTAGTCATCCAAACAACTTTCGTCTAGTTTCATTTAGTCTCAACTTATTTTAGTTATTTGAACCGGTTCCGATAAGTTATAATTAATTTTAATAGATTTGGTTAGTTTGAGTTTGTCGTCGAATCAACTTTGGGTTAGTTTCACTTAGTCTCAACTTATTTTAGTTATTTGAACCGGTTCCGATACGTTATAATCAATTTTGATAGATTTGGTTAGTTTGGGTTAGTCCTCGATTTAACTTTCGGTTAGCTTCACTTATTCTCAACTTATTTTAGTCATTTGAAGCGGTTCTGATACGTTATAATCCATTTTAGTAGATTTGGTTAGTTTGGGTTAGTCGTGGATTAAACTTTGGCTCAGTTTCACAGGGACAAAATATATTTAATATTTACAAAGCATTCCATTATCGTTATATAATATGTACTTATAAAAAAAAATCTGACACCTAGACGAATTTTCCGGTCTTGTCGCCTCCTTCACCTAATTTTATTAACATATCTATTCACTAATCCGACTATATCTATTCACTATCTTTCCTATTTGCCTTTGTATTTTTCATTGCTTCGTATATATTTCCACCGAAGTCCGAATAAAATATTAAAATAGAAATAAAATTAAGGATTTTCACAAATCCGACTCTGTTCTGAACACTCTGCCTACATTCGAACGACTGATTAAACTAAAACGCTCCACATGCTGCCAACAGTCTGCGGATTTTCGGCGGCTGGCAGAAAATATTTGGGGGAGTGGAGCTACTAGTTTACATATACTTTGGTAGTATTAAGGGTGCATACCAGTTTACATACAGTGGATTTTATTAACGATAGCCGAAACAAAGTTGCGTTCGCATTTAGCGTTACATGCGTAGACAACTTTGAACGTTACATGCTTTTGCGTAGACAGTTCAATCTTATTAACTACCCAAGAAAGTGTGCTGAACGAGCCAAAAGAAGTTTTCACTTCAAAAACATCCACCGTCAAACTTCCCGTAAGTGTTTTACTATCAGAAAACAAAATGGGTAATTTTTTTTTCATAATATGTCAAAAGCTAAATAATTTACAAGAAAATTGAGACCACTTCTGAAATGAGCACACAATTCTCTAAAACTTCCCCATTTTTCGGCCGCGACACGCTGTAGGATCATCCACTCTTTTTAATATTATAAACACCGAGTTGAATACAATATGTTTTTCTCATATAGTTGAAGCCCATAATCGCCTATAATTATTCCATATATCTATTATTATGTTTTCATTGTTTTTCTCCTTCCAACCATAGCGGTACGTTGTTCGGCTCCCATCGCTTCAGAAAAACTATACCTACATACATGTCGTCCTTCTGTATGAACTTAACGTTAGAAACTACACGGTAATAAAAAATAAAAACGTTTTGAATTGAATGATAACATTTCATGAAATTGCTGAACTTCTTTTTATAGAATCTTAAAATATGTATTTTATTTTTGACTTGTGCTAGGTACGGATTATAGGTACCAGGAGCAGCTTCCCGTAGGTCAAGGGTCCCCAAGAATTATAGGTTTCGTGTTTACAGTGCTTTCCAAATCCAAAAAGTTGTATTAACGTAGTCGAGCAGAATGTTATAACACCACAGAAACTTCACTTTTTTCGAATGTTTGTCTTAAATTTTGCTTTGGCTGACATAATATAAAGGTTGATTTTATAATATTTTTGAGTAATTGAGTATTAACTTTCCTACGCTCATAAAACACATTACACGTTTACACATAACCACCTAAATGGCCAAAGGATTGCCAGATGATTGAATTTCCTCAAAGGTCCATCGCAAGCGCTAGCTTGAAATATATAAATTTTATTTTAACAATAATTATTAATTTAACTGCACGATCAATGTAAACAAATCAGGTAAGAACATAACAAATTTGACTGGCTAGCGCCCATTTGCACCATAGTGCTTTAAGCTCGGCTTATAGTAAAGCCGACTTTCTTAAAAATTCGTTTGCACCACTAACAAAAGTGCTCAAAACCCGGCCTAAAGTGAAGCCCACAATTTTGGCTGCTTAAGCCGAGCAGGCCGAGCTTGTATATTTTGTAAGGATATGATTCATATATTTATTGTCTTTTTTTAAGTTTGAATTGAAGAAAAAAACTTTAAAGAATTGATGAAATTTTCGGCGATATTTTGATTAATGATGACATGGGTGTTTTGTATATTATAAATATAGGGTTTCCTTATAACATTAAACAATAGGTAAAACTTTTATCATGACATGAAAAACTCGGAAGAGAGGAAACAAGTTATGCTAACAGGTGAGGGCCCACTTTTTAATATTCCTAAAGGTTTGTTCTGACGTGTACTTCAAGAAGGATATTATGTTAATCTAAAGCCACATTCAAAACATTGGGTTAATAAAGAATGATTCGATACATCATCAAAAGCACTTCAAGCACCAATGACATATTGACCTTAAAACCAATCTCGATATGCGTTGTTGGAAAAACGTATACCATTATTATATTGTATTGTGGATAATAATAGAAGACTGAAAGGATTCACTCAATCAGCGATGCTACCTAAGGAGGATCATTAGGACTATTAAGGTACGCGCGCATTTGTTCGCATCGGACGGACGCATCAGACACACGGAATGGATGAAAATTATTATTTGCCTTCTTTTAAATGAGATAAAGCACATATATACGTATCGGACGCATCGTAAGCACGGAAATCCGCTGAGAATGATTGAAAAAGAATTAAATCCGTATATACGATGCGTGCGGATGACGTAATTCGCAGGGCTACCATGGATGACGGACTATTAATTACTTTGGTACAACAATATAGGGCACTTTATAATTTAAAAAATAAGAATTTCAGTAATCAGCAAAGGCGCCAGAATATATGGGATGAAATTGGGCAAATATTAAAACAACCAGGTACGTAGACAAAACATTACATATTTTGGTAATAGCTTTTCTCCAAAACTACTTTACTTTTTTGCTGGATATAGCTTAAAGTGGTCTATTATTTAAAACCTTATTTTAGACCGGGGAAAAGACAATTTAACACCTTTTTTACAAGCTTTTATTTAACTTGACTTGTTAGTATGTATGTATATGTGTGGGACAAATCTTGAAACTGAATTATGAACCACTTCTACAGATCCGATTGACTTCAAATTTGGTACGGGTTTATAGTTCCGATGGCAATACAAAACTATAATGTTGTTAAGTTTACACCTTCAAGGGTAGGGTGAGGAGACACAACTTAAAGTACGTCCAATTTCGTTTAAAATTGGTAAATAGAGGGTTTTTAAGAAGAGCATTACGTTTTTTTTGATCAGATCTACAAAATACCAAATGGCGGATTCAAACTGGCCGATTTTTAGGCAGAGAAAACTAAAGTTAGAATCTAAAAAGAATAAAAAAATATTTTAAAAGACAAGCTTTTAAAACAATGCACTAAAACAATTAAAAAATGTACAGGTAGATTACGATAACTAAAATTAGGTTTGTTTAAAAGCCATTTTTGCGACAAGCTTTTAAATCTGCTCATTAACACCTAAAAAATTGTTTTTCTTGACTGATTTTTTTTTAAATTTTTATCGTTTAGTGTATTGTTTAATAAAAGCTTGTTTTTAAAAATGTTTTTTTATATAAATGTATTTAAAATAAATAAATGTTATTGTTCCTTTAATCTGTATAGTTATTTATTTTTAATATAAAATTATTACAGTTCAGTATTAACGAACTCTGTTGATTTGCCACTCTACACTACCTACGGGTGAATTAAAATAACCGATTGATTCCCGAAAAGTACTATTTTGCTTTTCTATGGTTGGACGTAACATATTTAAAAGATCAGAGAATTGTTCATGAGTCATCGGAAAGTATTGGAAAATTTTTGCTTCATCTCTTACTAAACAGGGTATGAAATTCTCCATAGAGTTTTCTGTTGATATTTATATTATGGACCCAAATTCGTTTTTTCCTTTTCTTCGCCATTTGTTCTTCATCTTCAAATGCGCATGATATCGCAAATATTTCTTCCTCAGAACTACTCATTTTAAATTTCAAAAACAAACGCAAAAGAGAGAAGTTTCGTACTAGCCCGCTTCGACGATTGCATGAAATGAAAATACGGGAAGCAAATCCGAATATAATGTGCGATGATGACAAAAATATTGCGATTCGTCCGATGCGTCCGTGGCGTCCGATGCGAACAAATGCGCGCTTACCTTTAGGAGACGCAAAAGTAAGCAGGGTGGGGCAATTGCGCTCCTCTCCTCTGGAGTCTGATGAACGCAGTGGAGGCCCATGATGCATATACAAACGAACTGTATTTGGAGTAAAAATTCATTTTCTAAGCTTGGCTTACCTTATCCTTAATCCTATTGAAGAAATTCATTTATATTATGTACCGATCCGCAAGGTCCCAAAAATTCACTTTAATAAATATGTATATATTGTAACACTAAATCCAATATATGTACTCGAATATTATAGATTCACTCCATAACACAAATCTATTCAATGATAGTCCACCGATAGTTTAACAGCAAAAATTCTCCTTAAGTTTTTCTTCACAAGCAAATTTATACTCTACCATGACATAAGTCGAAAGAAAGACTAAAAATCATCATTATTTTATGAAAATGAATAAAATAGTACCAAAAATAACTGTGACAGCAAAACACGTTTATCGTGATTTAAATAGAAGAATGAAACAATATTCATGTCGGACAAGAGTTACAACGAAATGCACCAGTGGCGCGCCTCGATAAACAAAGCATTTTTTTCTGAAACTATATATAGATATACTTAGTTGCTTTTAAAACGTGCCAATATTTAAGAACGATTTTAATAATCAACTTTATAATAACAGTTCAACTCATATAGTCAGTACCAGCCAGTGAAACAAAAAAAGCTTTTGGACAAACATGTGAGCTCACAGTCATTGCAACTGAATTGCAAAATAATGAGTAAGCAGCATATTTATACAATATGTGTGTACAATAACTGTGTTCAAAATAACACTATCGATAACCATTTTGAAAGCCAACTTAATGATCAAATCAACTTTTGGCGGAATGTATTTACAGACGAAATTAGATAAAATCTCATTGCAGATATTAAATGTGCAACTTTTTTCTATCATAACTGTAACTAATACTACTCAAGACATCTGAAAAATGTATCAACTCTCCCAATTTTTTCGATATGTTGTCATAATAGAAAATCATAATATTCCAATTAAAATTGAAACACGCCACGCGAATGATTGTTGGGATTTAAACCAGTTGCACTGGAACTGCAGCTGGTCTGAGGGACGAAGTTATGAAAAAAATTCAGTCCTATAATATCGATATTATAAAGTGCAGGGGGCAAGACTATGATGGAGCTAATGTAATGCCAGTATCTTTCGCAGGTTTGCAGACATTAATAAAGATTTTTCGCCGAATGCTGATTATGTTCATTGCGCAGCTCACTCACTGAATTCGATTTCAAACCATGGATCCTGCCAAAATATTTTAGAAATTTCAGTATGACTTGGAAAGAATTTATAAATTTTTTGGAAAAGCATGAAACAATGGGCGCTCCTGAACGCTCCTGCGTCAGAAAAGGTTAAAATTACTCTTAAAAGAGTTTGCCCTCCAAGATGATTTTCCAGAAATGATGCACTACTTGCAGTAAAAACAAACTATTTAACAGTAATGAAAACTTTATGTCATATAAATTTAATATCAAATGCTCGAAAACCTTGTTAAAAATTTAACAGAAATGAGAAACTGAAAATTATTTGATGCTTTAAAAAAGCACTGGAGTTTGTAATTAAATTTTTTTTAACCAACTAATTTCTTAGAAATTCTGCCTCAGTATACAGAAATTACAAAATTCCAAAGCATTAAAGAATTGACTCTTTAATTTTAATTAAATTCGCTAGTGTATCTTGTAATTTCTCGGAAGTTATTACATCTTTTTTGCTATTTCTAACATTACCTGTTACAGTAACAACAGCTGAAAGAAGCTTTTCAAAATTAAAATCAATTAAAAGTTATTTACGCAACTCAATGTCTCAAAAAAGATTGATAGATTTAGCAATGTCTATAGAAAAAAAAACTAGTTGCAAAATCTTAAATCGTTCCAAAAAATTGACAAATTAATATTTAATGTATTTGTCGAAAAGTAAGCTAGAAAAGTACCTATCTTTTTCATTTTTGAATAGCAAACGTTGTTATAATAATAATAATTATTGCAACGTTTTTTGTTTTTGTAAAATTTCTTTTATTTTTTTGTGATACTTTTTACTTTTTTTCGTTAGAGTGAATGAATACAAAATTATAAGCTATTCTATTTAGTTTGATTTCGAATTTCTCAACCTCCTTAGCAGGGGCCCACCATTTGCACCAGGACAAAATTATTAATAGTGCTGAAGCAGAAACCCATGCAATAATTAAAAGATTGGTCAACAGCTGATTAATATAGCAAATTTGTATTATTTTTTAATAGATACATTTATTTTATTGCTGTACTACTGTGGTTAATTTATTTTTGGCTGCTTGTTTCCAGATATTTTTTAAAGTTATGCTATCTTAGTTTTTCTTTTTGTAAAAATTTATAGGGCGACTGAAGTATCGAAATTGCTCTGAATTTCTCATCGTAAGTACTTTTTCCATACCGAGATTCAGACCAACATTAATTTCAAGCACAAAATAATTTACTTATGCAGCTAATGATGGGAATGAAGGCATATTGGAACGAAGAAGGCATTTTGTCAACTGATTCCGATCTAGTTCTAAGATAAAACCTCATTTAAGCATGATGACTCTTAGTGTATATATTTCTCATTACCTACGTAATTTCAACAAAAATTCTTGTGGGTTCTCCACTTTAAAAGTAAGTCACATGGACATCACTTTGCAGTTATCCTTACCAGGAGCCTCGGGCGGACAGAACGGAATTTTTTAGCCAAGGCCAGATCTCCACTCTTCAGGTTTCGGCACGCAGAATCTTAAATATGTATTTATCGAGAGGACTCTCGACACAAGCCAAAACTAACCTTAACTTGACTTGACATGATTTATTTTGGTTATTTTGATACATTGAGCTACAAAACTTAGCCTAAGTACGTCTAAAGGTGCGTCCAGACCTGTGACAAGACCACGTATCGTGACACCGTCGCGAACCTCGTCGCGTATGTATACGCTGCTGCTGCAACGTCCATGATGACCGACTGTTTTTTATTTAAATGAGCGGAACGCTGTGAACGGGACTATGACGCGCGACGATGACACGCGGGGATGACAGGCGACGATGACACGCATCGAAGTTCGCCTCGTCGTGAAAATGTTCGCGACGCTGTCACGTCACGGGGTTTTGTCACAAGTCTGGACGCACCTTTAAGGTGCGTCCAGACCTGTGACAAGACCGCGTATCGTGACACCGCCGCGAACCTCGTCGCGTATAGTCTGGACGGTACCCCGTAACAGCAACGCGTGACATCGCTGCGTTTACCGCGTGTCATCAGTCCGTTCCATGCTCTGTCGGTCTTTTAGCGTCGCATCAAAGGGATGCTACGCCGCTTGGTTCGTCAAGTCTGGACGGGACCGCGTATCATCAGAACGTTTTGCATATTTAATTGAATTTTAACCAGTGTAGCGGCTATTTTTGTTTCGAATTAGTATTTGTTTTTTTAATATCAAGACGGAATGGGAACAGGAGACAACGTTAACATTTATAGAATTAAGCAATAAATGATCTATAACTATGTACGCTGCTGCTGCAACGTCCATGATGACCGACTGTTTTTTATTTAAATGAGTGGAACGCTGTGAACGGGACTATGATACGCGACGATGACACGCGAGGATGGCAGGCGACGATGACACGCATCGAAGTTCGCCTCGTCGTGAATATGTTCGCGACGCTGTCACGTCACGGGGTTTTGTCACAAGTCTGGACGCACCTTCAAGGTGCGTCCAGAGCTGTGACAAGACCGCGTATCGTGACACCGCCGCGAACCTCGTCGCGTATAGTCTGGACGGTACTCCGTAACCGCAATGCGTGACATCGCCGCGTTTACTGCGTGTCATCACTCCGTTCCATGATCTGTCGGTATTTTGGCGTCGCATCAAAGGGATGCTACGCCGCTTGGTTCGCCAAGTCTGGACGGGACCGCGTATCATCAGAACGTTTTGCATATTTAATTGAATTTTAACCAGTGTAGCGGCTATTTTGTTTCGAATTAGTATTTGTGTTTTTATTATCAAGATGTAATGGGAACAGGAGACAACGTTAACATTTATAGAATTACGCTGCTGCAACGTCCATGATGGCCGACTGTTTTTTATTTAAATGAGCGGAACGCTGTGAACGGGACTATGATACGCGACGATGACACGCGGGGATGAGAGGCGACGATGACCCGCATCGAAGTTCGCCTCGTCGTGAAAATGTTCGCGACGATGTCACGTCACGGGGTTTTGTCACAAGTCTGGACGCACCTTTAGATATTTTATTATCTAATAAAATTGGTAGTTTTGCCTGGCGTTGTTCAATCAACGCCGTGGCCTACCAAAATGACACCCATAGGGGGCTGTTGTATTAACCTACTTAAAACTAAGGGCAGTAGTACTGCTGGCAACTTGTACATTACGTGGGAATACCCTTCAATGTCGCTGCGTTCTGAATTAGCCGGAGCTGGAGTTAGAGAGTGCATTCTTACGTGTGATATTTTATTATAGGGTTGGTTATGCATGGAAAAATTAGCAAAAACCATGTTTGAACTGCCCTCGTGGAGCAGGAGCTCATAATATTAAAACTGCGACAGCACACTATATACAACATGCACATTATATACAAGACTTTATACAAAATATTAATGGCTTGCATTTACAAGACAACTCCAGTAAGCTATCATAACATCTGGAGTGCATCCGGCGGTTCAGGCTACGGATCAAGGATGCTTCGGTGGCCAGAAGTCAAGTGGCGCAGCGAGTGGCGGTTCCTATTTATAATAGGAATCGTGCCTCTAACAAGCCCCGCCCCCATGTCCTAACATGGTAGGCTGGCCAATCAGGGAGCAGGGGTACACGTAGCCCGCGAAGGAGATGTGCTCCTGCTCTCCTGATACTTGCTGACTTTTCAGAATGTTGAAAAGCGATTAAAAAGTCAATGAAAAGATGTGAAAAGCTGGACTTTTAAGGGTAGTGATTGTACATTGCAAAATTATGTGTGGTGTTATACTATGGCGGTCTTAACTGCCTATAAAATAAGGTAGTCTCTCGATATATAGTACCGTGCGTGATGGGGTGCTCTGAGTCATATCTCCTGTTGGCGTTATGGACCGTCAGCGGCTATCCCTTAATCTGGTGATCATAGAATTTGCATGCGAGATGCGAGGTCGTTGACGTAATTCGGCAACGTATTCAACTCTGGCCCACGCATGCACATCCTCAATCCTGACACGATCACGCAGTGTCAGGGAGAACGCCGCTCTAAGGTACCTGTTCTGCAGTACCTGCAGTTTTCGCAGGTAAGTCCTGGCCACAGAGCACCACACCGGGGCACCATATAGGAGCGCTGGTCTTATTACCGATTTGTAAAGAGTCAGTTTGTTTATTGGGCTAAGGTAAGACTTGCCTGCGACAAGTATGTTTAGGCCTTTTTTAATGCCTTCATTTTTTGCGATGATTGCAGAGACATGTTTGCTAAAGTTTAGCTTATTATCCAGGGTTAATCCTAGATACTTTATCTGGGCTTTCGGTGTAATTGGTGCATTCCCTATCATGAGAGGTGCAACATCGATATCCTTCTTTTTACGAGTAATAATGATGAGCTCAGTCTTACTCGCATTCAGAGCGATCGTCCACCTTTCATAGTAGGGAATAAGCTCAGTCATATGATCGCCTAATCTTGCTTTAGCCACCTCCGCTATGGGATTCTGGGAATAAATCGCCGTATCGTCGGCGAATAGGGCGGTACAGGTTTCAGGATGTGACGGAAAATCTGCGAACGCCTTCTGGATATCCAGTAATTGCATCGCAGTAGATTGTCTGTTATTAAAACCCTCATAGACATCAGTTGCGATTTTCGCGGCAAGCATGACAGTGCCGTGTCTGCCGCGAAAACCGAACTGTTCCCGGGGGACGGTATTCAGTCGGTCGACAGCCTGTTGACCCTCGGCAAGATTAGCCTTTCAGCCACCTTCCCGAGGGTATTCAACAGGGATATCGGTCGGTAGGAGGATGGTAGCGTAGAATCTTTTCCCGGTTTCGGGAAGTGAATAACGCACGCTGCTTTCCAGGGTTTGGGGAAGCAGCCTGATTACCGCATTAATTATATGCAATAGATGGATGAGTGTCTTTTTAGGTAAGTTTTTAAGGATTATGTTCGTAATGCTATCCGAGCCGGGAGCTTTATTTCTCGGAAGACGGCAGAGAGCCTTGCGTAGTTCCGCCGGCGTGACTCTCAATTTATCAAGTACTGACGGGGGAATGGGATATTTATGTTGGCGGAAAGTGCTTACAGTGAGGCTGCATTGCACTTGTTCAGGGAGAGTATCAGGCGACTCGCTGTAGACGCTCTTCAAGTAGTCTGCGAAAGCCTCCGCTTTCCCCGGATCGTCCACCATGTCTACGCCACGGTGTTTGATCGCGGGCATCGGCGTACTACCTCCACGGATTTTCCTGGTCAACTTCCACAGCGAGCCGTCTTCCCTATTGATAGTATTAATGTAATCGAACCAAACGTGATTACGATATTAACATGTAGAGTTAATTCTGTGTGACTTGAGTAAGGCCTTCGACTGCGTCTCGCATAGCCTTCTTATCGAAAAACTCTATCGCTATGGCGTCAGAGGGCGACCCCTGCAGTTGTTGCAATCTTATCTCTCTTCAAGAGCTCAGTGTGTCTCCCTTGGGGATGACGTTTCGAGTTATGCTGCGGTGAACAGTGGGGTACCCCAAGGATCAGTTCTTGGGCCCTTGCTGTTCGTTATATATATTAATGACCTTTTCTCATTTCTCTCTCCACACAAGTGCATATGTTTTGCAGACGATGCATCTTTGTTATGTAGTAGCAAAAATATTGAAGATTTAAAAAATAGTAGTAGAGGGCTAGCTCAAAGAGCTGACATTTGGTTTTCGCAAAATTGTTTGAAGTTAAACGCAAGTAAGACTCAAGAACTAGTATTTTCAACAAGTCGTGACATCGTTGAGGGGAAAAGCGCTAAGGTATTGGGCTTGACACTCGACGATACTCTGAGCTGGGCTTCACACGTGGTTTCACTACGTAGTAAGTTGTCATCGGCTATATTTGTCATTAGAAGGTTAAAGTCGACCCTAAATCGGCAATCTATTCTGAATGTCTATTTTTCGCTATTCCATGTACATATTTCCTATGGAATTGTTCTGTGGGGAAACTCGTCCAACTCGTTGCATATTTTTAGACTGCAGAAAAGAGCTATTCGTATAATTGTAGGGGCTAGTCATCGTGACCATTGCAGGCCACATTTTGTTGATACGAAAGTGCTGACCCTTCCGGCGTTGTATATTTTTTACCAATTACTTCAAATTCATGAAAACAAGAGAGATTTGTTGCTTAATTCGGATATACATCGCTATGATACAAGATCTGCTGATTTAATTAGGTCTAGTAGATATAGGCTGAGCAAATCTTTAAAGAACTCTTTGAATATTAATCTGTATAATGTATTACCAACACCTGTAAAAAATCTTAATGGCAAAATATTTAAAATTGTTATTAAAAGATTCCTGGCAGTGCAGGCTTTCTACACAATATCAGAATATTTTGATGTCGTAAATCCCCAAACTTATTTTGAACTTTAATTAATGTTCGTTTCCTTGTTTGTTTTATTGCTTTATATGTAGTAACCTCGTTTTATTGACTTAGGTATATTTACTAAAAATCTGTGTTATGCTCCTACAGTGAGCTTTATATGTTATTTTAATTATGGTAGAATTTTAGTACGTTTTACTCTCTAAGTATGTACATCATATATATCTGACTTGCTGCAATTGTAAAATTTTGTACAAAATGTGGTCAAATAAACGTTATGTCTATGTCTATGTCTATGTCTATGTCTATTCCCGTATTTCCATCCTGATTTCCTCCGTCAGCGCATTGATACGAGCGGATCCCATTTGTGTCCGGTTTCTCTGCCATTGACGTCGAAAGCGGTTTCTAGTTGAAATGAGTTCTAGGATAGGTTCAGGAAGTGATTCTGTCCTAGGGCGGATCGTAACCCTAGGGCACGTTGCATCACTGATGCGCTGTATGTTTGTAGTAAGCTTCTCTACTTCATTCTCGAGTTCCTGGATTGATTCTATTTGTTCAGGGACGACTGTTACCTCGTTCTACCTCTCTCGAAACACCCTCCAATCAAGATTCCTGTAGGAAACGACGGTGTCTCCCGTCGTGGGGGCCTTGTGACAGGCTAATTTGATCGGAAGGTGGTCCGAGTTTAAGGTGTTAATTTCCAGTAACTGAGTGGTTCTTATCGCACCCCTAGTAGTAGCAACATCCAGGAATGAGTCGCTTCGAAGATATGTGGGATTTGGAGTTCTATGAAAGGACATTTCCAGGTTGTCTACTCCTGCTGTTAGTTACGCCGCCCCATTCGACGTGCGTGGCATTTAAGTCCCCTATCAGCAGGGATACTCTGTTTTGCGGTAGAAGTACAAGGAGATCTTTTGCCGTGAGGCGGAGATCCGGAGGTATGTAGCACCTTAACCAGCTCTGTTTCTTTTAATGAATACCATCTTATGGTGCCATCGAGAACCATAATTATTACACATAATAACTAAGTATTTGTAAACTCTAATCAACAATCTGACAGCAGGGAGCGTAACCCAAATCCTGATCATGAACCATATGTATTCTCAGTCACTTCAGAAAAAAAACCATCAGTGATCGTGTTGCATTTCCCATTCTTAAATCTCAAGGCAAAGATTGAGTATGTCTTATTTTTCTCTAATACGCCCCCTCCTATATCAACATGCCTGAGAGAAAATACTTTGGTGCCTTCTATTGCATTTTTATGTTAGAAACTGTATAATACATACATAAAAAATATGGTACACCACCCAGGGCACGCGCACACAGTCATATAATACTCGAAATGATGATTTCTTAAGATGGCCAGTACCAAAGAGTGCTCTTACTAAAAATTCAGTTATTTACGAAAGCCTAAAAATGTATCCCATCTACCAGGATATTATTGTCGTGATGTGATTGATTTAAGAAGATTTAATGGGGGTATACTGTTGCCAGGGGCGTAGCTACCGCGGTAACAGCCGTAACAACGGCGCCCCCGAGCTAGAGGGCCCCGTAACCGTATGTGAAAAATGTTTATCCACACTTATCACTAGTAAAATCATTAAATTTATCAATTGTAGTCTTAATCTTACATCTGATATTAAACCATATCGATAAAATCCCATTCCTAATGAATAAATAATAAAATTCGCAGCTACAGCGCTAAAAGCTCTAAATTTAATTGTCTGGCCCCCCGGGAAAATACCAATTTATCGTGTGCGTGTATTGCGGCGTCGTTAGGGATGCAACGATACTGAGAAGTATCGATACTTTGTACTTGTGAGTATTTCGTAGAAATGGTATCGATTATACTCGATACTTTGAAAATAGGTATCGAGTACGAGTACACATGTAGCATGTAATTCGTGTAATTTAGAGGCAAATGACCACAATTTACAATTTAACGGGTTGTCGCATTTAGTTATTCTCATTTTCAATTACTATATTAATAATAAAATTAAACAAATATAATTTTTTAAAAACATTTTTATTCTATAAAACTACAAAAAACAAGAAACAACAAACAACTCAGGACATTTAAACTGTAAACATAAAGCATACACTCATACACATTAACGTAATATTTAGAAATTAATTTATTAAACAAGCAAAACTCACTAATTAAACCAATCATCTTCAGGGATCGATCCAAGAAATATTAGTTTGTCAATACTTTTTCCCAAAAGCCTGTTTCTTGTTTGAGATACAGTTGCACCTGCATCAGAAATCTTCGCATATAGGACGCCGCGCGTACATTAATTATATGGTTCACCGAGTTCGACATAATTGACTCCTCGTAACAATCATATGATTTTTTTGTATTGCTAAATACCCCGAATGTTTACCCGTTACACTATACAGTAACTAGTATATTTTATTAATACGGAAATTAAATGATTAAAAGTGTAGATATATTTAAATTTTTACCTTCAAATGCTTAAGCATATTTGATGTATTCCCAGAGATTTTGATCATCTTTAGGCACTTTTTACAAGACGCAGCAAATTGGTTTTCTTTTTTAAAGTAATTGTTGGAATTACTTTAAAAAGGAAAACCAATTTGCTGTGTCTCTTACGTTCTGATATGACTGACTGATAATTTATTTAAATATTGATAAGTTGACAACTACAAATCTTAGAACTATGCATGCCTTAGGTAATATATAACCAAATGTTATCAGTTGTTTATGCCAGTCGTTGTTCGTCCAACGACATGGCCAACCGATTATGGCACCCATAGGGGGTTGATCTAATCCTACTTAATCTAAGGGCAGTAGTAGTGCCGGTGGTGTGCTCATTACGTGGGTTAGACCCTTCAATGTCGCTCAATTACTGTATTGGCCGAAGCTGGAAGGCTGGTTAGTACAGTATTAAGTGTGATATAATGCTGCCTGGTGATTATGCAAGGAAAACTTTGCAAAAACCTTGCTTCAACTGCTCATTTGGAGCAGGCGCTCTTAATACTAAGGACAATACACTATGTACAACATATATCTATTTACAGAATTATATACAATGTATATACAAAATATATACAAGATATAATGACTTGTGCTTCACAAGTCAGTTCCAGTATTCTATCATTACATCAAGGCATCACGTTCTGATATAATAATAACTAAAAAAAGTATCAAAATAAAAAGATAAAATATTTCTTATTTGTATCGTAAAATATGTAACAAATCAAATAAATATAATAAAATATCAAACATAAATCATTAGTGTGACAACTGACAACTAACCTCTATATTTTTTCCAATATAGAGAAATATTAATACTATTCTACCTGTACACGACCGTACATAAACACACACACGATAATTATAGGTTAGATTAGTAGCATAGAAAAAGGTTATAGGCTACTAGTGTCACTGTAAAAGCATCCACGATTTGAGGGAATCACCGATATTGTATTGTTTGATAATATAAATGGCAACGCCGGTACATCAACGCTCTTATTTTGTAAATGTGAAGTTTGTATGATAACGTTCATAGATAGATGTCGCATTTTGTTGGTTTACGGAATGCGAATTGCCGGTGTTGAAATCTGGCAGAACGTAGAACGCAAATACAAAACAAATTTCGATATCGGTACTGCTTAAAAAGAATCGATACCTACTCATAATCGAAGAAAAAGTATCGAATACAAAATGTACTCGATACTATTTAAAAGTATCGATACTTTCAAAGTTTATCGATGCTTTTCTTGCATCCCTAGGTGTCGTTGTGTCGGTAAAGTTCTGATTTTCTGGTTTTTCGTTTGTCACGGTTCGTTTAAACTACAATTATTAACTCAGACACATTGACACTGGAGTCAGTAGACATATTCATTGGTGTTTGATATATGATATATTAAGTGTTGTGATTTACGGAATTATGAGCGAGAGAAAGAGAGTTTACCCGAGAGTGGTGCGATAGGAAGGAAAGCCAAACAAAAGGGAGCTGATTCTAATACTTTGCTGATACTCTCTCTAACACATTCGCTAAATTTAACGTGGAGTTCTTATCGAAAGTGACAAAATCTTAACGTAAAACTTCAATAATGCTTCGTAAAATCCGCTTCGTCCGCTCGTGGAAGGCGTGTTTTTTTAACGATTTGAACGACTTTTGGGTGAAAATTGGGCGTGGCACCCTCCAAATTTTTCGCTTGCCTCCGGCAGCACCTCCTGCGAGCATAACTCGGACCTATATCCGACCTTGAGAAAAGGTCCCTTAAGATAGTTTACTACAGGGACCACTCAGGTCTAGCTACGCCACTGACTGTTGCAGAAAAAACCATATTATAGTTTGAACGAGTATTATAGTAAATATTTTGTATGTATCTGGGCTCATTTGTGGGAATAGGATTTGGTGCAAATTTGCTGGACTTTTAGTTTGTAAAATTCCTTTTACCCGCTTGTTGCTTTATTATTTAACATAATTTTTTTATTTGTAATATCGTGTATTTTAATATGTGCTCTTTCTTGTTTCGACTTGTTTGCGATATAACTTTGGTTTGGTGGATATATATTTCGTTGTTCTTGCTTTTCGGCTTTTCATTCTTTTTTTTTTGATGTTCGATTTTTAAATGAATATCTTCTAAACTGGAGATCGGTCTAAGATATGGATCAGTCGATCTATTTTGGTTATTGACTAATTGTTTTAAGAGGCCTTTTACTTTTTTTTTCTTTGTTTTTGCATTTGTTTTCTTTATGGCAGCTTTGTAAATGAGAGTACTATTCTTCTTACAATAAAGCACATTTGGATTTTATTTGATTTCAAGTTTCCTCAATCTATAATTAGCAACAATCGTATAAGCCTTACTGACTATGTATTATATATAGAAGTCCCCAACTTGGTTCCCCTTTGGTTAACATTAGTTTGTCTGTACCCACTGGTCGAACAAATGCTGGGCAGCGTCCGGCCCGTGTCCATGATTTCCCACTTTCTCTGCCTTGTATACATAATGTATTCACAACCTCTTTTCTTTTCTATATTGCGTCGAATCAACGCGATCTGTATCTGTCTCCACATGTCCTTCCTTTCGTCCGGTAAATTGGGGGTTTGGGATCCTCGGTAAAATGAACTACAACACAGTTTTACCCATAATACCGAAACATAATTTTTGAACTCGATGCGCGTTTCGTTAGGCATGTTACATGTTAGCATCATCAGGAGATTACTAGAACACAACACACGGTTAACGAAAAGCGCATTAAGTGCAAAATTCTTGTTTCGGTGTTGCGGATAAAACTGTGTTGTAGCGATACCATATTATTTCCATGTCGTTCTTTCTAGTTTTCGCCACATGCCATATACACAGCTTGAGGCTCAGCCTATAAGTGGAGTTTCTCACATAAAATTAGTATTAGATCTTCAATATTAACTATTTCCATCCAAGAAGCAACATATGTTTTGTCAACTAATTCGCTTTTCACTTACTGTGCTGGTCGAGTAGAATCTTACCCCTTTTACCGATCTATTATGAAATATTCTGGCTTGCATGATACTTCAATACATTTAACTTTTAGTCCCTTATAAGATATTCTTTTGAAGATGTGGTCTTCCTCCCATTTATAACTCCAACAATACAATAAATCATAATAAACGTTTTTAAAATGTTAGCAACACTAGATAAATCATAAATAAAGCGCGGATTATATGCAAATTGCATATACATGCATATTTTGCATATTTTGTCAGTTTTTGAAAAATGCATATTTTGACACATTTTAATTTTACCTGCATATTATGGTCATATTTACCCAAAAATTATTAACACCCTCAGATATCTAAATTCATTATTCATTATCATCAGTCCGCGGCTGACCCTAATCTTTGGGAATTTGCAGGTACTTACTTACTTGTACCTACTATTGTTAAGCGAAATATAAAATAGACAATCCCATACCCTTTTAATGAGGTTTTTATGATCAATTTATGAGCAATTTAGAAGGTTAGACAGGTAGAAAAAGTTTAAAAGGTAATGTAAAATGTCTTAAAATGCAAATTGCGGTCAACGGTATATCCCTGAATAGACTTTAGGCATAACTAGACTCAGGAGAGTATTTTCAGTTTGTCGAAAAGCTTTGGTGTGTTAGCAGATAAATAGCGAGTTTTGATTGGTTTTAAAAATGGCGAAAATAGTAAAAACTGCGACGTGTGCGAGTGTTAAAAACGCATTTCAAAATGTGGGTGCAAAATCTAAAATCTCAGTCGGATAAGGAGCTTTTTCAAGAAGACTTGTGTCAAACTATGATGGCAGCTCACATACCACTAAGAAAACTTCAGCATCCCCAATTTAGAAGTTTTCTACAAAGGCATTGCAACCAAGCCATTCCTGATGAGTCGCCCCTCAGAAAGAAAAATGTTCATTCGGTCTACGAGACAGTTCTTCATGACACAAAATCTTCAATCGGCGAGAAAAACTTCTACATCGTTGTGGATGAAAGTACCGATGCTTGTGGCAGATATATATCACATCTGATGACTGGAGCACTTCAAGAAAATAATTCTACAAACGCATACCTAATAGCTTCGAAGCAGTTGGACAAAACCAATAATGAGACGGTATCCAGATTTATACATCAGTCTCTATCAAGCTTCTTTCTTCCAAACCCAGTGCCAGAAGAAAAGTTCTTGGTGCTTCTATCTGATGCCGCACCCTATATGGTAAAGGTAGGACAGAACCTTAAAGTATTTTACCCCAATATGGTGCATGTTACATGTCTTCTGCACGGGATAAACCGAGTAGCAGAAACCATCAGAACAGAATTTCCGTTAGTAAATAAGCTAATTTCAAGTGTTAAAAAAGTATTCATCAAAGCCCCTCTAGAGTGCAGATGTATAGGGAGAGACTGCCTGGAGTTAGTTTACCTCCAGAACCTGTAATTACCAGATGGGGAACGCGGATTAAAGCGGCTATATGCTATGCTGAACATTTTGATGCCGTTCAAGACTTAATTTTGGACTTGGAGGACGACGCGACGCTCAGAGTGTAGTTCAAAGTAAGGACTTGTTACAAAGTGCAAGTGTAGCTAGAGATTTAGTTTTTATTGGTTTTATACCAGATATGATATGATGATATGATCACATCGTTAGAGAGTGGATAATTAAGGTTAAGAGAGTCCCTTAGTACCATTGAAACTTTTTTGGCTAAGTGTAGCAACGTTCCGGGTAAAGTTGGAGATCAAATAAGGCGCACTGACTTTAACGAAGAATGAAGGGTTTAAATTTTTAAAAATAGTCAAAAATATCTACGAAAATAAGTCTTCTGACGAACATGTACCATGGCCTTATAGTATACTGCCTAAACTTCAATATTGTCCAATTACGTCGTAGACGTTGAAAGAACCTTTTCTTTGTATAAACACATTTTTACTGATAGAAGACAATCATTTTAACCGGAAAATTTCGAAAAGTATCTTGTTGTAAATGCCTTTTCTAGTACTTCCAAACGAGAAATTTTATAATATTGTAATATTTTTTGTGCCTTGTATACATTTTATCTATGATTAAGTTATAAACTAATTTTGTACCATTTTAAAATAGTAAATAATTGTATCTGACTATGTTTTTCTTACTTAGTATGTGTATTCTTCCAAATAAAAACCATTTTTTGAACATAGTACTTTTTTTCACCCTATTTTGTTCTATTACATCATTCAATTTTATTACATATTGGATTGCATATTTTGTAATAAAAGTCAATATTTATGCATATTTTCATGAAAAAGATGCATATATATGTTATATTTTTTCAAAAACTTGTTGCATATATTCCGCGCTTTATTCATAAATAATCGTCAGAATAGCCTCCACAAGCACAGATCAACGAGATCTCCTGACTTACGTGACCTACCTGTGGACCCTAGCCTTCGAGAGCTATGGCGAATCTCGTGCAGTGACTCTCGACGTATCCAAAGCATTTGATAGGGTGTGGCATGACGGATTGTTAAGCAAATTGACAGCATACGGACTACCACCAGCACTGCTTCTATGGCTTTCCAATTTCTTAAGGGATCGAAGCATCCGAGTTGGTATTGATGTACATCTCTCGGAGGGATTTAAAATCAATGCCGGAGTTCATCAAGGATGTATAATATTATCGCCCACATTGTTTCTGCTCTATATCAACGATATCTTAGACAGGGCAAACAATTCTATTTACAACTTTGCAGACGTCAGCACTCTTATATGCTGCCATGAATGAGGATATGAACGCCATCGTGGAATGGGGTGAGGAACGCAAGGTCCAGTTTAACGCAAGAAAGACTCAAGCAGCTGTCTTCTCGAAAAAAAACACCTCAGAACCTGACTTATCAATGGCAGGACAAACACTGGCCCTGGCCTCATCCATAAGCTTGCTGGGCATCACCAAAATCGCCAAGGCGGCAGCACAAAAGCTAAGAGAACGGTATAGAGCAAAAAAATTGTATACACCTCATCAGCTCTTACTGCTCTATAAGGACCAGATAAGACAACCTCCGGAATACTGTTCCCATGTGTGGAGCTCGGCACTCAAACACTTGCTCAAGATATTGGACTCCATACAGAGGAGAGCAGTCCGTCTTGTGGATAACCCAGAGTAAACTAAAGACCTTGATAGCCTTGAATATCGAAGAAAAATGATGGATCTGTCTCTTTACTATTGTTACGGCTAGGAACCATACGAATGTGTTTGTGCTATCCTATAGAACTTGCCGCTTGCAGCGTCTATGTATGAGTCATCGCCGGTCGGCCGCGAAGATTCAGGAACGCTGGAATTATCCCGATGGCCTGGTCGAGAATCATATAGTGGCCTCGGGATACTTCCCAAGTATTCGTGATCGATTGGAGATTGTATATAAGGAGCAGACCTAAGGCGAATGATAGTTAATCATTGAGTGGAAGAGATATTAGTTGTAAAGTTATAAGAGTAGTTTAGTGTGTTCAATTGTATACAGTAGTAGAGAATAAAGAGAGTATTAGTTTGAAATATTAAAAGTTGTAATTTCGTAACATTTGGAGTCAGAAGTGGGATTGTGAAGAAACAGTTTTGATTGGTGGATTCTGTGAAAATTTTATAACATCTTATGGTCAATACGAGGCAACAAACGGCAGAAATGGAGCAAATAAATAAAATGTTGGCCGATTTCATGGAAAATCTAAATGCTGAGATGCAAACAGAACAGAACTGGCTGTCGAAAAATTTTCAAGATTAAGAAGATAAATGGCAAGCAGAACAGAACCGGCTTCAGAAAATTTTGCAAGACCAAGAAGATAAAAGGCAAGCAAGACAGGACTGGTTTCAGAAAATTTTGCAAGACCAAGAAGACAAAAGACAAGCAGAACAGGACCGGCTTCAGAAAATTTTACAAGATCAAAAAGATAAAAAGCAAATAGAACAGGACCGGCTTCAGCAAAATTTTCAAGATCAAGAAGATAAAAGGCAAATAGAACAGGACCGGCTTCAGAAAATTTTTCAAGATCAAGAAGATAAAAGGCAAGCGGAACGGGAACAGGATGAACGTAGAAGGTAAGCAGAACGGGAGGAGGATGAGCGTAGAAGGCACGCAGAACAGGACCAGCTTCAGAAATGAATGCAAGGAAATTTGCAGAAAATATTGGACGGGCAAAATGAGAAATTTGAAAAAGAAGTAGACAATATACAAAAGGAAATGAAGAATCTTCAGGCAAAAGTTACCAGACTAAAAAATCAAGGACCCACCGAGAGGGTATTCGCCACAGGACGGAATATAAAACCTCCAACGTATGACGGTCAAACATCTTGGACAATGTACAGAAGACAATGTGAAGCCGCTGCTGTTGCCAACGGTTGGAATAAGGAAGAAATGGCTACATCACTAGTGGTAGCGCTTCGTGGATCTGCCCTAGAACTACTACAGATCATTCCCATGAGCCACCAGGGGAAATATGATATACGTGTAGCTGCCCTGGAGAGACGATTTAGCGACCAACGACCAACATAGAAGACAGCTCTATCAGCCAAAGTCTCGACATCAGAAGCCGGGAGAAAACCTGCAAGAGTTTGAGGCAGACGTTAGACGTCTCATTCAATTAGCCTACCGGGAGCAACAGAAGAATTTCAATAGGGACTTGCTGCCGAATATTTCGTGGATGGTATCAGAGATCCAGAAACTCAGAAAATGCTCCGTCTAGCCAAATTTGATAACAGCAGCGAAGCTTGGGTAGAGCCCCAGAAATCGAGGCGGCCTGTAACATCTCTAAGCCAAAAATTAGGGCCGTATCCATTCAGGAAGAAACGCCGACAAACAGCTGTGAATTAACTGAGATGAGCGAAACATTGAAGAAATTAACGGAAGTTCTTCAGGTCACGGGGAGATTCCGGGAGCCAATAGAAGATAGGCCACGTAACCGAAATACATCAAATCAGTGCTATATATGTGACAGGACTGGGCATTTCAAAAGAGACTGCCGAGTACAACTACGGTCTAGATCTCCATCCAGAGACACTAGGGCCTCCAAGTCAAATCAGGAAAACTTCAATTAGTCAACATTGCGAGGCGGGTGTTGGCTAAAGAAGATAAATCCCCCAGGATCCTCTCCATAAAAAGCCTAGGAAAAGCCGCCGACAGTCTAACTATTAAAGGAGAGATCAACGGAAGGGCCATATCAATAATTACTGTGGACACTGGTGCGGCGGTACCTTTGATAAGTTCCATCAGAGTAAATAGAGAAGTTCTACCCATATCAAGGAATGTAGTTTTACGTACGGTTACCGGTGAGATAGCTGAAGTACTTGGGGAAATGGATATCGAACTTCAACTTGGAAGAATTAAATTACGTCACACAGTATTAGTAGCCCACATAGAAGACGAATTTATTTTGGGGATGGATCTCATTGGCCAACATGGATTCTCTTTTGACAGCAAACTTAACCTTCTGAAGTTTGGCATCGAAGAGTTCATCCTTACCAAAACAGACGATGGCACACCAACTAAAGTAGTGGCGGCAGGTACTGTCAGAATAAGCGGAAATACCCAGCAGATAATTTTTGGGAAATTGGAGAAAGATTTTGGAGGCTGCATCGGACTTATCCAACACCACAATTTGCCTTGTAAACACCTCGTAGGCAAAGCACTAGTCAAAACCGACGGCAAAATACCGATAAGGATAGCAAATATTTCATCCAATTCCATCAAAATCAATAAAGGAGATGTGATAGCCACTTGCGAGCCGGTGCAGTGGGTAACCAGTTGCAAAACTCAGTCAGAAGTAACACCCTCAACATCACCTAAGGAAGTCCTAGAACATTTCCAGAAGTTGTGGCATCATCTGTCTTCCGAAGAACTGAAGAGAGCTACACAATTTATCAAAGAGCAGAGCACAGCCTTTGAAAGGAAAAATGGCAATACTGGAAGAACGAACATCATAAAACATAAAATCGACACTAGAAGTGGTCACCCCATACGGCAGCATCCTCGGAGGCTACCAGTGACGACGCAGCAAGAGGTTAACATATTAGTCAACAAAATGCTTGACGATGGAATTATTGAAGAATCATCAAGCCCATGGTCGTCTCCTGTTGTCTTAGTTACCAAGAAGGATGGAACTACCAGATTCTGCGTGGACTATAGAAAGCTCAATGACGTCACCAAGAAAGACAGCTATCCACTTCCCAGAATAATCGATGACACGTTGACGACACTAGCAGGTTCTCAGTGGTTCTCAACACTCGATTTAAAGAGCGGCTACTGTCAAGTAGGCATCGACGAACAAGATAAGGAAAAGACTGCCTTTTCTACCGGAAGTGGTTTATATCAGTTTAAAGTTATGCCCTTCGGACTATGCAATGCCCCCGCTACTTTTGAGCGTCTTATGGAAGTTGTTCTACGAGGTATCACTTGGAACACATGCCTGGTCCATCTTGATTATATAATGGTAATAGGAAAAACTTTCGAAGAGCACCTGCAAAACCTGCATGAAGTTTTTACTAGAATCAGGAATGCTCAGCTCTTACTGAATCCAAAGAAATGTTTTCTTTTCCAACAAAAAGTTGAATTTCTCGGGCATGTCGTGTCATCAGAGGGAATCCAAACCGACCAACGGAAGATTACAGCAATCAAGGACTGGCCTCGTCCTCGCAACAAACATGAACTGCGGAGCTTCCTTGGACTATGTACTTATTATAGAAGATTTTTTGAAGGATTTGCAAATATAGCTGCACCTCTACATATGCTCACTGAAGAACGAGCAAACTATAACTGGGATCATAACTGTGATTCTGCGTTCAGAAAATTAAAAGCGGCTCTATGTTCTAGTCCAATATTAGAATATCCGGAATAAAAGGGTAAATTTGTATTGGACACAGATGCAAGCAACACCGGCATCGGAGCAGTTTTATCGCAAGTACAAGCAGGAGAAGAACGAGTTATCAAATACTACAGTCGAACATTTTCGAAACCTGAACGTAACTACTGTGTAACCCGAAAAGAGCTTTTGGCAATAGTACGGTCTGTTGAGCATTTCCATCAATATCTGTATGGACAGGAATTTCTAATAAGGACTGATCATGCAGCACTTAAATGGCTTTTGGATATGACACAGCCTGAAGGACAGATAGCCAGATGGCTTGAAAAGTTACAACAATATAACTTTAAGGTTAAGCACAGGGCAGGGAGATTGCATAATAATGCAGATGCTTTATCCAGAAGGCCATGCGAGGATAATTGTAGGCATTGCCAAAGAATAGATCAACGAGAAGGAATTACTCCCATTAGGCAAATGAAATTTGAAGTTGATCAGCAGTGGACCACAGAGCAACTTAAAAAGGACCAGCTGAAGGACAGTGAGATAGCACCATTGCTAAAAGCTAAAGAAGAACATCAACCAAGACCAAGCTGGAGAGAGATTTCAACTAAAGGATTTGCTTTTAAAACTCTGTGGGCTCAGTGGAAAATGGACTTCTTAAACGAGCCTAGGGAAGCGCCGACGGAAAAGTATTGAAGACACAGTTAGTGGTACCAAGGAAGAAGATATCGGAAGTCCTGGAAGAAGTTCATAATAAAAAGTCTGGTGCTCATCTCGGAGTGAACAAAACGATTGACAAGATCCGCGACAGATTTTACTGGGTCAACTACTGCCAGGATGTGAAATCGTGGTGTCGGCAGTGCTCAACCTGTGTCGCAAGTCAAGGACCCAAAACAAGATCTAGGGGAAAAATTAAACAGTATGTGGGCCTACCGTTTGAACGTATCGCCATTGACGTAGCAGGGTTTCCAGAAACAAATAATGGTAACAAGTACATTTTAGTGGCATTTGATTACTTCAGTAAATGGCCTGAAGTATTTGCGATCCCCAATCAAGAAGCTGTTGCCATAGCAGAGCTCCTCGTGAATAACCTGTTCAGCAGCTTTGATGTTCCGTTAGAGCTGCACTCAGATCAAGGACGCAACTTCGAATCCAAGGTTTTCCAGAAAGTCGGTGTTTTACTCAACATCCATAAAACACGGACTACAGCCTTACATCCACCATCAGACGGCATGGTTGAGAAGTTTAACAAGACCATTGAAGAACATTTGTCAAAGGTCGTAGATGAACATCAGAAGGATTGGGACCAACACATACCACTATTTTTGATGGCCTATAGATCAGCAGTCTATGACACGACAGGACTAACACCAGCCATGGTTTTATTTGGAAGAGAACTCCGTTTACCCTGTGACTTATTATTCGGTACGCCAAACAACCAGGATATGGAAATTCACGACTACGCGGACTCTCTTAAGGAAAAATTACTATACATCCATGAATTAGTCAGAGAAAACACGGGGAAAGCCAGTGACCGAATGAAGACACGATATGATCTCAAAGCCAATTCTATGGGATTTCAGATGAACGATAAAGTCTGATTATGTAATCCACAAAGGAAGATCTCCCAGTATGGGAAGAGCCCTATACAGTCATCAAAAGAATTAATGACTTAGTGTATAGAATTCAACGTAGCCCCAGAAGCAAACTTCTGAGTTGTCCACCTTGACAGGCTGAAAGCATATCACGGACATGAAGTAGCTGATCGGGACAATCAGGATTAAGAGGGAGGGAATATTACGGTTAGCAACCATACGAATGTTTTTGTGCTACCCTATAGAACTTGCCGCTTGCAGCGTCTATGTGTGAGTCATCGCCGGCCGGCCGCGAAGATTCAGGAACGCTGGAATTATCTCGATGGCCTGGTCGAGGATCATATAGAGTGGCCTCGGGATACTTCCCGAGTATTCGTGATAGATTTGAGATTGTATATAAGGAGCAGACCTAAGGCGAATGATAGTTAGTTAATCATTGAGTGTTGAATTGTAAATAGATATTAGTTGCAAAGTTATAAGAGTAGTTTAGTGTGTTCAATTGTATACAGTGGTAGAGAATAAAGAGAGTATTGGTTTGGGTTAGTTGTAATTTCGTTCAGAACCCACGAGAAAAACGTAACACTATCAATACTACTACGGAAAGTGTTCGAGCGAGCTGGCACTTATGATTCCGCACAGAGTTGTGCCAAAGAGAAACACTCGTCAGACAGACAGACAGAAGCTGCTCATAAACATACGATTCAGTTGCGAACACCTATGACGTCGCTGTTACGGGACTCCTTTATCTGGAATGGCCTTCCGAGTAACGTCTCTCCCGAAAACTACAACCTACAGACACAGTTTAAGACAGTTCGATCACTCATTTAATATTCTCCTAAAAGCCGGCTTTTTTTTGCGAGCGGTCGTAAATCACAGTGAACACCTGCTGTAACAGCTAAATGCGAGGTATACAAGGCCGCGCATTATTTTATCGCTTTGAATACATCTACGTGGAACGATCAATAACTGAATTAGTTGCTTTAGGTATTCATGTTAATATTTGGAGTAGAAGATGTGCAACTTTAATAAGAGGTTAACTTATGGACTACATTTGATAGTTATTAACAACAAATGCAAAATGGGAAATAGAAATAATCATAAAGTACCTAAGTATGCATAAAAAATGTATTAAAAAAATAAAATAAGAAAAAAAATAGTAAAAGTGAACTAAATTTTGTTTATACTAGAGTTTTTTCACAAAAAAGTAGCACAGTATTGCGAAAACAGCATCTCTCTCTATCTTTACTCGTAAGTGAGATACCCCGTAATGTCATCGAAAATGGGATACCCTGTATACTGTCGATAAAGTACACACAAGATCGGCTATCTGTCATACAAACATGATTTAACTTACAGGAAGGAGTTTCAAGATTTAGGCTGCTCGAAGGTATATTCTCTTGCCTTGCATCTTTGAAATTTTCTGTAAAACATACAAATCTGTTTTATAGTTATTTAAGTGAAAATTAGTGTAAGAAAAAAATACGATAAGTAGGAGGCGAATAATTATGCATTTAAATTTTCATGTATTAAGAAACTTGTGTTCTTTTATTTAAAACAAGCTGCATATTAATATAGAAAAAAACAAGAAAATACGTTCTTTTTGTACTTAAGCAAAAATTACAATAGACAATTAAACATACAGATATAGATCACAAACTTAAAAATAATAAAAATGCCAATACCAAAAATCTTACCTCTAATTTTGAGACCATTGAAGTAAGTATTTTTGTCGGTATTGCAGTTTTTAGCAACCGTTTCTTCTAAGCAGTAAACGATTGTTCAAAATATGCACTACATATTCTTATGCCTTTAAAAGCCTGTTCAGGTGTCAATCTAGCGTATTTGTGTTCACCTGTAAAGCCTAATAGTTCTTTCCAATTCTGGCAACTTAAATATATATGCAAAATATTTATTATGCCTATTTTACCTGAATCAAGTTCTTGACCAATAAATTGTCGTGATAACTTAATAATTTAACGTAATAATTTACTTCTGGTTCTAATTACTTGGCCTAGTTAGCAACAAATTTGGATACCTATATATCGTAGTGGCAACTGCTAAACTAAATATCTAACTTAATCTAACTAATTTAAATTTATTTTTAACTGCAACGTTAATTTAAGTAATAAAAACTAATAATAAACAACTTTTGAAAATTTATTTAAACGTACCTTACTGGATTTAGTGGAATTCGAAAAGATGACACATTCCCCTGGTTTATGTTAACGTCACATCCATCAACACTGCAGTAAGAAGAATGTCCAAAAAGTAACGTTTCAACGCACACTCTAATAATTATTGTTCTAAATTTTATTTGCTCACCGCGTACAACGCTCCGTAAATATGTAAGCTTAAAATCTTAGGACACCGCGTACCAAACCACTGAGAAGTGAACTGCCGACCGACCGGTAGAAGCAGCAGTTTGGGGGCGAGGGAGGCGCGTCGGCAAGAGGGAAACTTATTGCTCGAATGGCCAAGTGCTTGGACTATTTAGAATATCTATAGACTCTGCTACAGCGCTTCAAGTCCAACGTCCACCAACTTCTCCGCACACGTAGTTCAGAAATTGCTTCATGTTCTTAAGGATCACTAAAATTTTTCTATTGTCTTCGCCAATCCAGTATTTGGTAATAGCTAGATGCTTTATTCGAAGTGCCAAAATAAAAGAGAATAACTTTTAACAAATCACATTTATCTAACGTCTATTTAAAAAAAATACAAAAATATAATGGCTCAATATATCAAAACACAAACGCTATACTAAAACTATTGTTTAGCATTAAGAAAATAATACAATAATTAAGAGTTTTTTTATGTTGCTCGGCTAACGACCCTTACCTAGGACAATGTGAACCAATACTTTTCAATTAAAATTTTTAATACTGGAGTTGTGAGTGAATTTGACTGATCAAATTGACACATATAAATCATTCTTTACAGACTTACGGCAACAGTGTGGCATTGTTCTTTCGATTTATATCGTAATATTGATTCCACCAATTAATTTGGTTTAGACAGTCGGTATGTTCCAAGATACAACAGTATCGTGTATGAGAGTTGTATAATAGAAAAAAAGAAGTTAAACTTAAATGATATGCAACAGGAAAATGCTATACTTATCCTAAACCTATACTTAAGGAGGATTTAAGGTTACTTATTTTTAAATTTCAATAGTTTCCAAGATCGATTATTCATATATGACGAATAACTGAAGAAATCAAAAATAAGAAATGACCAAAAAATATCAACATAAATGATAAAATACCAACTTATTTGAAAGACAAAGTATTGACGAAATTTGTTAAGAGATTATAGGACAGGTTTTTTCTTCCGGCCTACCAGAATGTGACGTCGCTTTATTTTTTTTATTATAAGACTTTTTAAACATTTTTGTAGTTTCCAACAGCCACTATACATTTATAACTATTTATTGTTCATGGTCGACTAATGGACAAAAAAACAACTTCCTGGGGGCGCCAAAAATCACAAATAAGTCAGTTCTGGTTTCGGAAAAATTGCAAACAACCTAGTTTTATTTGACAAAAATATTGTTACATGTTACCATTACTAATATGAATTATTCATATTACACATTTCAAACGACTATTTAGCGGAAATGCCCAGGAGTTTTATATTGGTGATTATTATTATTAATTTAGTCAAATAAATTCGAACTAGATCCATGTAAATAATCAAATAAGTGTGTAACACAAAAAAAATACAAACCCTTCGCTTGCTTTCCTCAGACAAAAAGTATAAATCTATAAATTGAATTGTTGTGTCCTGTAGTGTTAAAATTAATTTCCCTTTTTAGCCTCTCAAACACAAGGTGTAAATCATTTGTAATTCTAATCCGGCCCTGCAATAATTCAAATCGTTCAGAGATAATCGGTGTTTTTTTTGTTTAACAAAGTTTCGGTCGAGCTTCTTTGCAGTCATCTTTGGTTTTTACTGCTTTCGTATGCAATCGGTCATGGCGCTTAATTTCCTTTTCAATCGTTCGTAATTCAGGGCATATCACGGCTGCATTTCATGTTTACAGTGTATATCGTTAATGCAGTTTTGTTATTAACTATTGATTGTGAGCCAATGCAAAGGTCATCATCCTCCTGGGTGTTGCATATTAAAAAATCTAATTATGTTCAGGTATATTTTGCATACGTGAGTGGATCCAGAGAGATCGTCCACCGCGACCATTGGTCTATTGCTCTACTGTGGCTCATAACGGTGATTTTCACTAGTCCAGAAGCTCGATTCTCTTCAGGAAATTAGCTTCCAGGGGTGGATAGGTTTCAAATCCATAAGTGTTATTTGCAGATTTCTTAACAATATTTGTCTGGTTATTTTTGTTGCTGGACAGTAGCATAAAACATTGTTTCTTCGTCCTCCAAGCGCAAGCGGCATTCCGTTTCTTAGGCGACAATGGCCAGTGTACAGGGTGGCTCGAATTCGAGTCTATGTATGGCGAACTCGGAATCCTTTAGAGATACAATGTCGGTCAAATTAGGGCACAATTGCGCATTTATGGGCCTAACAATATGTAATTTAGAAAGTTTTAAAATTCCGAGTATTTCCGGAGATATCCGAAAAAAAAACGACATATTGAATAATCGTTTTATGTTTTTCCTGAGCTTATTTAAAAACGGATTTCAAATTGAATTTCACTTTCATCATCAACTAATTTTTTTTAGTTCGAACTTTCATTTTTTTTATCGTTTTTCAGATGGTATAGGCGTTATTGAAATGAATACGTGTTTTAATCTTTTTTCATTATTCGTTTTTTAATTTTAATTTTGTTTTTAATTATTTGTTGTGCTTTGGGGTAAACAATAAACGAACCTGTTTATTTAATTTTACTATTTTTTATTTTAATTTAAAATAAAGGCTCCAATTTTCCACTCAACACAAAAAAAAATCAAAAGTAACAAACTATTGAAAATTACGCCAAAGCAAAATAAGTAATTAAAAAAAAATAATAAAAGAAATGAAAACACATATTCATATTAACGTCAATATCATCTGAAAAACAATAAAAAAATTAAAGTTCTTATTTTAAAAAGAAAGTTGATGATGATCCCCTTAGGACGAAACGTCGGATTCCACACTGGATATCACCATTGGATAGAGCGGAGAAAGTGACAATGCAAAAGTGCAATTTCAAACGCGTTTTTGAATAAGCCCAGGAAAATAATAAACCGATTTTTCATAATTTTGTTTTTTTTTTTGGATATCTCCGGAAATACTCGGAATTTTTGAAACTTTCTAAACGGCATATAAGGCACCTAAATGCGCAATTTTTCCCTAATTTGACCGATGCTGTACCTCTTACAGTTTTTGAGATCTCCATATATAGACTCGAATTCGAGCCACCCTGTACAGGGTGGCTCGAATTCGTGTCTATGTATGGGGAACTCGAAAACCGTAAGAGATACAGTGTCGATCAAATTAAGGCAAAATTGCGCATTTAGCTGCCTAACAATATCCCGTTTAGAAAGTTTCAAAATTCCGAGTATTTACGGAGATATCCGGAAAAAACGAAATTTTCAAAAATCGTTTTATTTTTTTCCTGGGCTTATTTAAAAACGGATTTTAAATCTAATTGCACTTTTGCATTGCCACTTTTTCCGCTCTATCCAATGATGATATCCAGTTTGAAATCCAACGTTTCGTCTTCAAGGGATCATCATCAACTTTCTTTTTTTAAATACGAACTTTAATTTTTTTTTGTCGTTTTTCAGATGGTATTGGCGTTATTAATATGAGTGTGTATTTTTATTTTTTTAATTTTTTTTTTTAATTATTATTATTTTTAATTATTTTTATTTTATATATTTTGCTTTGGCGTGATTTAAAAAAATTTAAGGTAGGTAAATTTTCATATTCTATAAAAATATTTTATTTGTTTTTTGTATTAAGTGGAAAATTGGAGCCCGTATTAAAAATAAAAAATAGTAAAATTATGGCAGAATATGGCCATGAACTATTTACTCAGTACTATTACTAGTTTATTTATAAGCAAAATTCCAATAGGTGTTTTTCCATTAAAGTACAGGGTCATTTTTTATATTTTCCCACCCCCCTTAACTTTTTTGTGCCACTGTGTAGAAAAGAAATGTAAATATGAAAGTTGTAGTGCTTGAAAAGTAGTTCTCAGAAAACATATTTTTGTCTATACAGGGTATTGCAAAAAGTGCGAAAAACAAGAAAATATATATTTTTTAAATAGGACACCCTGTATATTTCTCCTCAGGACGAAAGATCTTTGTCCTCCGATTACAAAAATATATAATTTGTCTACATTTGCTTAAGCCATTTCCGAGCTATTGAACTTTAAATGTTGAAAACATGAATTCAAAGTAATTTCAAACCAATCAAAGTAGCCTTGCTCGCCATTAAGAAAAATATGAAATATGTCAAAATAGCCATGAATGACATTAACAAAATAGTATTTTAAGATACTAGTTTTAAAAGACCATATTTTTTCGCACGAGCACGAAATTAGGAAACGACCCGCTTGCGGGGAGTTTCCTAACGTGGGAGTGCACAAAAATGTCTTTTAAAACGTGTATTTTATACTATTTTTTTCTATTTTGCAGGTTTTTAAATTAAAACATTAATTTATTTTATTCTCGATCAGCACTTGAGCGGCCATCTTGTCATTTTTGACGTCTGTATTAGTAGAAATCCCATTCAAAGCGGTGTCGAAATTTTTGCTAGTAGGCCTTGACATTGAACAATTTTGTTAATATCATAGCAACTAGTCAACAAAATGCGTATCGAAAAGATCCTCTTTTCGACACTACTTATAGTGTTATTTTTAAAAATGCGTTATACAGATGAAGAGAAATGTGAAATGTTGCGTTTGTATTATCAAAATCGTAAAAATGCGTGTGTAGCTAGAAGAGAATATAGACGCATATTTCCTAATAGAGAAGTTCCAGACCGAAAAACTTTTAGTAATATAGAGCGGGGATTTACGCAACGAAAATCAGTTCACAGGAAAAAGCGAGTTGCCGTAGTAAATGAAAATGAGAAATTAGACATTTTGTTGTTTTTTCAAGGTAACAGGAATTAACAACTATTAAAAACCTAATGATTTACTAAACTAACACCTTTTAGAAAACCCAAACAGATCCATAGAAGATGCCCGTAAGCGTTTTGATAAGTCAACAAAAAAAAATTCAAAATACGCTTAAAAAGTACGGGTATTTTGTGAAAATATGTTACGAAGGAAGGAACAAGATCGTTATTTTTTTTAATAAAATATTATGGACTGACGAGTGCACTTTTACAACTGCGGGCATATTTAATAGAAGAAACACACATTTTTGGGCCGCTCAAAACCCACGAGAATTATCGGAAATAAACTTTCAAGAAAGAAAGTCCCTGCATGTGTGGTGTGGCATACTAAACGGTCAAATTATTGGCCCTATTTTTTATGAAGGTTCCCTAACCGGCGAAAGGTATTTGCAATTTTTAAATCCGGAAATAGAGTTCTCTTGGATATGATCCAATTCGCCAATATGCTCAAATAATATGGCACCAAGATGGTGCCCCACCTCACAATGTTATGCCTGTGGTTAATTTTTTAAACAATAGATACGAAACATGGATTGGTAGGCAGGGAACCGTCCACTGGCCACCGAACAGTCCAGATCTCACGCCTTTAGATGCGTTTTTGTGGGGGTATTTAAAAAACAAAGTTTATGCTCAGAGAAGTGCCAATATTGAAGATCTCAGGGCGAGAATTTTATACTACATAAACGACCTTAACCAGAACAATGCAATTTTTATTATCAATGCAACAAATAAATTAGAAAGCGATTTCCGAGATTGTTTCGATAGAAACGGTGGGCATATTCAACAATTGTAATAGTTAAGTTTTTTATTATCAAACATGTTAAGATATGTTTGTATATAATAATAAAAAATGATTAAAACATTGACTTATTTTATTTAAATCAACTTTCAAAGTTAAATATCTCGGAAATGGCTTAAACAAATGTAGACAAATTATATATTTTTGTAATCGGAAAACAAAGATCTTTCGTCCTGAGCAGAAATATACAGGGTGTTCCATTTATATATATTCTTGTTTTTCGCACTTTTTGCAACACCCTGTATAAACAAAAATATGTTTTCTGAAAACTACTTCTCGAGCACTACAACTTTCATATTTACATTTTTTTTCTACACAGTGACACAAAAAAGTTAAGGGGGGTGGGAAAATATAAAAAATGACCCTGTACCTATAGTATCACGTAGTACGATTATAAAATGTTGATATCTATTAAATAAATTCTTTAATTGGTTAAAAGTTGAGAATATTTTATCTTTGCAGTAAGCAATTTGTTTGAGTAATAGTTCAGGGCCATATTCTCGTAAGAAATAATTTTACTATTTTTTATTTATGCTCCAATTTTCCACTTGATACAAGAAACAAAATAAAATATTTTTATAGAATATAAAAATTTCAAAAGTACCTACCATAAATTATTTAAAATTACGCCAAAGCAAAATATATATTTAAAAAAATAATAATAAAAAAAATATAAAGAAAATAAAAAAAAAATAAAAACACATAATGATATTAATAACGCCAATACCATCTGAAAAACCATAAAAAAAATAAAATTCGTATTTAAAAAAAGAAAGTTGATGATGATCCCTTGAAGACGAAACGTCGGATTTCAAACTGGATAACATCATTGGATAGAGTGGAAAAAAAGGCAATGCAAAAGTGCAATTCAATTTGAAAACCGTTTTTAAATAAGCCCAGGAAAAAAATAAAACGATTTTTCAAAATTTTGGTTTTTTTTCGGATATCTCCGGAAATACTCGGAATTTTAAAACTTTATAAACGGCATAATGTTATTAGGCACCTAAATGCGCAATTTTGCCTTAATTTGACCGACACTGTATCTCTTACGGGTTTCGAGTTCCCCATACATAGACACGAATTCGAGCCACCCTGTACATGTCAACTAAGCTTGTAACTGCAGTCGGCCAAGCTGAAATAGTCACTCTCCATTTTTTACAAATTGCTGTCGTGTCCGCTTTGAGAGGGCGTCTTTAGCTATGTTGTACTGGTTCTGGTCCTATGAAGACTGTTATGGCTGCCTGCTTTGCACGGGCATCATTTCTTTCGTTGCCTTCGTAACCTGTATGTCCAGGTATCCAGATATGTGTAAGTTTATTCCCCTCCTTACCTAGTTTGGTGAGTAATTCCTGGCAGTTCCATACTACCTTGGATGGACAATGGCTAGAGAGAGCTAAGAGCTTTCAAAGCCGCTTGACTATCTGAGAATATTTTGATTCAATTGATCTGTCTTTCCAGTTTCTGCATACTGTGCAATCATTTCAAAGGTATGAACTTCAGCCTGAAAAATGGTTCTAATTTTCCAAAGGCACACTTACCATTTGTATTCCATGTAGTAGCTCCTATATCATTGGTCTTGGAGCCGTCATCAGTGAATCAACTATTATCTGCTGTTCTCAGATGTTCTCTCGCCCATTCGTCTCTCCCTGGTAGGAGAACCTCATAGGTATGATTGAAGTTAGTTGTAATAGGCATTAAATCTGAAGGTAGGCCCAGCACACTATCCCGTTTATTACTGTTGTGCAGCTTGTTGGGTACCATGATAGCCTGCGGATTGTTGGTCACCGCCTATACTTGGCCCATCTGGCCCCTCTCTCCAGAGTTATCTGGAACGGCGGCAGATTAAGGAAACACTGAAGCGCTGCCGTGGGTGTAATGCCAGACATACTTGTTTTTGCAAGATGGATAGTTTAATTCTCGCGGAGCTCTGTTAACTCTTAGAGTACCAAGCTACTAGTCCATATGTTACCATCGGTCTTATGACCACCATATATATAATCCAGAGATACATTACAGTAAGTGTTTTATGTTTACAGAGAGCTATTCTCTTTCACATCAGTCATAGACCATAGTTAACACCCCTTGAAAATCCTCTGAGATGGTTCTTTGGGAGTGGCTTCTAAGTATTGCTAGATCATCTGTGTATGCCTGAACCTTCACATGCCACAGGGAGAGGATTGCCAGCAGACTGTCCATTAGGAGAGACCACAGAATGGGCGACAACATCCCTCCCTGTGGACATCCCCTAACGGCCCTTAATCTGTAGCTCCCCCCCCCCCTGTGTGTGCAGTACAATATACTATTGATCCAGTTCATTATCTTCTTCCATTCTTTCACCTAAGTGATGTGTAAAATAAATTCTTCGGCCCACTTTAAAAATTTAAAAAGCATTTCTTCGGCCCACTTTTAAAAAAAATACTTGATTTCCTCATATAGTCAAAAGCGGTCTTATCGTGCGGGTCCAAAGGTCACATTTTTCATTAAATGTCATTCCTTTGACAGATTTTACACGCAAAATCTGCCACGAATGAAGTTTTTACTGAAAATTGTGACCTTTGGACTCGCACGATAAGATAGCTTTTGACTATATCCACATGATCTCAGAGTTTCATTTGTGAGATATGTTGCTTGGAATAATATTAATTAGTTTAGAAGGTACTCTGTGGAAAGAGTATATAAGGAAAAGAAAGTATTTGGCTTTTTGCCATGGGAATTTTACGACTCTGCCTTTGATATAGTGACACCAAGTCAAGAAAACTTTATGTCCGATGCAGAAATTTTATAAATAGTTTATGAAATAATAAACGAATTACCTGGTATAAGAAATAAACAATTCTTAGGAGGACTGAACCATACCGCTTTGTTTAAGGCTATATTGATATACTGTGGGCTTAAAGATAAACATGAAGAATTATTACATTTGCTGTTAGACATTAAGGAGGGAAAAGTACCAAAATCTCAATTGCATAACTTTCTAATCCATAAAGGTCTCTCTGACAGCATGATTACTTTGCTAACAAATTTTTTACGTTCGGAAATCGAAGTTACCAAAGCTGTTAACCAGTTTCAGATGATTATGAAGAAAAAGTCACGGGAAGCAAGTAATTTAGCCAAGTTAGCTTTGCAAGAATTGAAAACCATTGTGAAAAATGCCGAAATATTTGGAGTAGAGTTTGACTTTGTAATTTCACCGGGCATGGTATTCAGGCATGATCTGCCAGTTCGTTTGTGAATTAAGGAAAAAACGGAAACACGACAACAAAGAAGTGGTAGCAGTAGGTGGACGATATGATGTCATGATTGCTTATTACAGGAACATTATGGAGCAAACCACACCTATTGCCCATAAATATTCAACAATCAGGTGTTGGAATATCTATTTCATTGAAAAAACTAGTTCAAGCAGTTCAAAAACAGGATAGCGAAGATAAACCCAAATTAGATGTTTTAGATGTTATTGTTTTTTCAATGGAATAGAAGCAATTGATAAAGGAAAAAGCGAAAATTTTAAAAAGTTTATGGGCAGCAGGAGTTAAATGTTCCTTTATAGAAGCTTCAAACATAGCAGAGGTTCAAGAGCAATTGATGTATCTTATGCGATTATACTGAAGGAAAATGCCCGGGTCTTGGTTCGAATGAAGAGTTTGGATAAAGACTCTAGAGAAAGTTTTGACAGATTTAAAAAAAAAACATACCACATCTCGGAATTCGTCGAAAACATTCCGAAAATTTTGAAAATACGCAACGATAATATAACTGACAATCTGCAAGCTTCGAATTTACTAGCGAGATCTGAGAGCAAAACAAGTTATTGGGAAAAAATTATTCTGAAGCGGTGCTGGATATATTACTAGTGCCTTCTGAGAAGTTATCGTCCAGCGTGAAAAGAAAATATGAAAATCAGGTTAGATCCCAACTAGATGATCTAATCAAGAAACTGTCTGGCTTTACAACAGTGATTGCACTAACAATAAAATCTAGTGTTGTGTGGGCATTAACTGCCTTTTTGGACTTTGAATCTGAAGATCAGTTTTGGAAAACTGTACACAACTGCATACTAAAACATCAGAGGCAGAAACAATACCTGAACGAAATTTGTAATCAAATTTGAGACGTCCGAATGAAAAAAACTAGCCATGCAGTAGTTTTGTATAGTCTTACAGATAATTTTTATATAATGACGATTTAGGATATACTTAGAAGTAGTTAGATTTTAGCTTTTAAGTTCAATGCAACAATGTCGCATAGTATAAAAGTGCTTTTACAACTATTTTTTTACCAGTTAGCATATTTTTAAATTGTAAAATAGAGGTATCATGCGTACTGTCAGATGTCAACGTCCTCAAATTTAAAGCTTCACTTGACTTTAACTCTCAATGCTCCATAAAATTTGATAAGTATTGTGTTTAAATCATATGGGAAACTTGTACCAACTTTTATCAAGAATTAAATTCAACTTTTACTTTTGACAGCATTACCTTTGTCACATATTTTTATGATACCAAAAAAGCTTAATTGACTTTGTCTATATTTTGTCTTATTTATTTCGATTGTTTAAAAAATTTGCATTTTCTAAAAAAACCATTTAAGTGGGTATATTTCCAATGCCATTTTATTATAAGATGATAATAAAACGAGTTTCCCATATTTTTAGAAAATTTTTGGACATTTATTTACCTATGTTTTGTCCGGAGTTTAATGTGTCGTTCTAAAATAATATTTTATATCAATAGCCTTTTGTAAATTATAAACGGAGTTTGCTAAAAAATTTTGTAAGTAAGCACTTTTAGGATAAGTATAATTTTCGGGCCTATTTTTGCAAAGCAGGTATGTGTATCAACTTAACCCAGCAATCCTAAAAATCCAGGCAAAACTGTCAACAATGCCCTTGAATGTTATTAACGATTATATAATTTGTTCCAAATAATTTAAAATGAATATTACATGAACCTAGGACGCGATACTCGTTAAAAAGTACAAGTTTTTTGCAGTTTTTCTGAGCTGTGTATTATTGTATTTACTCTCAAACTGATTTTGTATTTACAAGATGAAATCAAAAATATGAATTCTTACCTACGTAATTAAAATAGTTCACCAGTCAAATATACGCCTCCATAATATAATAGTTATATACAAATAAAAGAAAAATTTTACTGAATCAATAAGTTTTAAAATTAATTAACCCTCTGAAATTGTCAAACTATGGAACAATTGCCTGGTGAGTGTGACAATTTCCATATGCAGCTGATTTGTAAAAAATCAAAATATTAACTTAATCAGATCCAATCTTTAAATCATAAATCCGGCTATTAATCACTATCAGACCAGTCCATATCTAATGAATAAAAACTATTGTTCTTTGGTGTTAGGGAAGGTGATACCTCATCTTTAACAACGGATTCTTTCAGTGGATAGTTTTTTTTCTTTGGTGTTACAGGAGGTGATGCCTGATCTTTACCAACAGATTCTTTTGGTTCATCTTTTATTGACTGACTATTTTTAACTTCTGCAGATTCGTCATTCTCAGAAACATCACTGGAAATAGAACAATTTTCCTCTTTTATTGTTGCTTTTAGGGCCTTATTACTAAAAAAAAAAGACAACATTTTTCAGGAATATCTCCAAATACACCACTCACTACTCACAGAGTAGCTATTAGATTATATCGAAAACTGTTTGTGCTATCTCCTCAAATTCGGGTGATTATTATTCACTGCCACTAAAAGGAACATATTGAAACCGTATTAAATGTAATATTAAAAGTATGAAATTCATCACCATCCTGAATTTCTCAGGGAATAATTTTTTTTTAATGTATTTTGCAACTTTTTATTTTTAATCCAGTTTTTAGATTTTACAAACAGTGACTCTTCATTCATAATTTGTGTATTTATAAGATAATTAATTACTCTTGTTTTAAGGTTTAAAATAATGATATAGTTTGCATTTTTTTTTCTATTAAATCTGATTATTTTAGAATATGAAACAAAAGTTTGGCATAAAACTATGTTTACTGAATATACAAATTATGAATGAGGAGTTAGTGACGGTCTTCCTACATGTTTGTAAGATCTGATCTAAAGTATTGTGAATTTTAGTTATAACATTTTAAGATACCATTTTTAAGATTATTATGTGAGTGAAATTATATTTTGTACTTTTGATAATCAATATTTATGCACCCAAAGACATTTAACCTCACTTTCATGAAATGTGACTCAAACAAAAATTTGTACATTTTAATATGTTCATTTCCCACCACACACAAAATCACAATAGCATTTCAAATTCAATGATGGCTCTATAAAATCACACGTGCTAAAAAAAATTACCTTGCACATTTAATTTGCTTATATGATATCAATCGGGGATCAATGTGTCTTTTAGATGTTGTTGGTGGCATATTTCCCAGCGACTTCGAACATTGAACTCTAAACGTGGCCTTCTCCTCTGATGAAAGTCCAAATTCAGGCCTGCAAATGGTTTTCACAAATTCCTTCAATTTTTTGTATGAATCAATAATGTATTTATTGGCATAAGCTACAGATTACAAATATATAACAATTACTTTTTTGGATATATTAATACATTTTTTCTTGAATATTTTTACTGAATTACAGGTCTTAATCTCTAGTGGGAGATTATTACATGCACCAAGTCCGTTATGAAATAGACTATTTTGACTAAACATAGTTCTAACTCATGACACATAAACATTTCGTCTAGATCTAGTTTCATGTCAAGTTGATCTGTTAGGTGTTTAGGAAACAAAGCATTTTTCATTTTAAAAATCACTACATGACATCCACAAACACACTTTGCTTAATACTAAGGAGGTTTGTAGATTACGACATATATTTAATACTTGTGAATCTGTTACAACCAAAATTGATATTTCTGCAAAATATTTAGTTCTGGTATTTGACAAAAAAATATAAGATGGTAGACAAAATTTGTAATTATGTAATGTGGTTTTCGTCCAAAAATATGTTAATTAAAAGTCAGTTTTCAGCTTGTTTGGACTTTATTCATAAGTTTTTAAATCAAATGCCAACGTTTCGATGCATTCCGCATCATTCTCAAGGCTAAAAAAGGAACAAAGAATGCGTTATATGCATTTCACCACCGTTCAACATTTAGACAGTTTCAAGAAAACAGTGCAGGAATTATACTAACAACCGACATACAACGTAACAACTTAGAGAACTAACAAATAACACAACATAGAAATGATCAATTAAAAGCAATACAAAATATTAAAACATTGATAAAAACATTAAGGACGCTGTGTACTTATATTATAGTAAAATACCTTACCCAGATTATTCGAGCTACGGGTCGCATTAATTTAAACGATCTATACTTTTTGTACAAAAATGCCTGTACGGTACCCGAGATGTTTGGTACTGATTCTCTTTTTCTCTTATCGATTTGCATTCGAATTTAAGCTTGAAATAATATAGGAAGTGGTAATCCCCACTATATTTTTGGTTTATTGCAGCAAAGAAAACGAAAAGTAGGAGGTTAATATAAAAAAAGGGTAGTTTATAGATAGTTTATTGATTAGGAAACGAATTGATTGTAAATTATTGCAGGACGATTAGGCATAATTGTTTATAATATCTATTAGTAGTTATATGGCACATTTCCAAAAAAAGTCTTTGATGGAAGTTAGGGTGACTATCTAAGACAGTGGACGACTGAAAGTCAAAATGGTGTCCTGTTCCAAAATGGTGCTTTGATAGTCCTGTTTTTGGATTGTCTGATTGTGTAATATTACAGTCCCTACTGTGTTCTGAAATACGATTTTTTAGATATTGTTGAGTTTGGCCAATATAGCAGACATTGCAGTTGTTACACGGTATTCTATAAACTATGTTACTTGCGTTATCTTTTGGGGTTGGATGTTTAACTTGCGAAAACAGATTTTTTACTGTTTTTTTGTTGTACATAGACGACAGAGTTTGGAGTTCTAAGCTTCTTACTGGGGGGTTCCGACCTATTTTATTAATATCTCTTGGACGTTTGCAAGTTATGCTGTGCGTTGTCACCAGTGTTGATATTTCTGCGGAATTGTTGGTTTAAAATACGGTTGATAAAACCATTTGCACATAAGGAGCATTTTAGTAGATCTATATTTTGTCTCCAAAACTGTTCATCTGATAGTTTAAAAATTTTGTGTTGTAGTTGTTTAATTATATTGACTTTTTGGTGAAGTGGAGCGCCGATTGGTAATTAAGTATTCGATTCGAACTGGTGGGCTTTTTGTAGTTGATATAACCACATGTATGCATGTTCAAAATGCAAACACATAAACAAAATTAATAAGTTAATATATAGAAACAAAAATTCACTAATAAAAAATAACGCGTTTTATGAATCTGAAAATAATTGGATAGTGAATACTACGGATATTATTATCCCTGAGTCTGTTATGAATATTTTAAAATTAGGTCCAAAATTCTCAGTAAAGTTCGAAAATACGGAACTTCCCATATTTCATCTATTAGCTGACATAGAACACAGTATATCTAATAATACCGAGATTGTTGACAAGGATTCGTCTAGGTCCCAAAGTACAAATACTGTTACTAATTTTCTACAAAAAAAACAAAAATAATAACAAACTGGATGACTCGCAAAAAAACTATAAGATAACAAATAAATTTCTTAAAGCACACCCAAACTTATTGGTGTTGGCATCAGATAAAGATAACAATACTGCAATCATTACAAAAAAAGGAATACTAAGATGAAATGAATGAATTATTGCTTGACAATGTCACATACTGTAAACTTGCACGGGATCCAACTACCCGATGATTATCAGTTGGTTTCCTTTAACGTCAAGTCTCTCTTTACCAATATACCTCAGTACTTAGATATGAATATTATCGATTTGCATTTGACAGAAATATCCAAACACACAAAGATAAACAAAGAAGATTTTTACTCACTAATGAAATTTACTTTTAAAAGCAGTTTCTTTGTTTATGAAGGTCAATACTACCAACAAACCTTTGGTACTCCTATGGGAGCCCCAATAATTCCAATTCTGGCCAACGTACTAATGGACTATATTGTGACCAAGACGTTGGAAAGTCTTGACTTCTATATCCCGTTCTTCTATTTATATATGGATGACTCGGTGACAGCTGTTTCGAAAAATAAGGTGAACTTGGTGTTGGAGAAATTGAACTCTATTAACGGAAACTTAGAATTTACCTACGAAGTCCAAAAAGACTACCAAATACCATTTTTGGATCTATTACTCATAGAAAGTAACAACAAAATAATTTTGAACAAAAAGCCCACCAATTCGAATCGAATACTTAATTACCGATCGGCGCATGCACTTCACCAAAAAGTCAATATAATTAAACAACTACAAAACAAAATTTTTGAACTATCAGATTTGGAGACAAAATATAGATCTACTAAAAAGCACCCTATGTGCAAATAACTGCCCCATAGGTCTTAACAACCGTATTTTAAACCAACAACCAACAAGTTAGTTGTTAGAAATGCGAATAAACAGAAATAATGGTCAAGTCCAAGGTCATCGAACGCAGCGAGAAAATACACTCACGTTTAAGCATAATGAAGATATCGCAGAAAACATCTCGGCGAGCACCGAGGTTATCTCGGATAACCAAACGACTTACGCGGAGTTATTCAAAACTACATCTGAAATGCCGACTATCGTTCCCCGTGCTCCTGGCCAGGGTGATGGTCTCCACACGAACCGGTGGAGCCGTCAGCGATCAGCGTCAAGATCAGCTGGTCCTGATAGGAAATTTGAAAGCATGCCCGATACCGATTCACAATCGCAAGAGTCTACAAACTGGGAAGAAACTGGTAAACATCGAAATACTGGCTACAGATCAGGGGACAATGACTTCACTGTGCCCAGACGAAGGTTTAAAAAAAGGCTTGGTAATGCGCAACCAACCAATAACAGTACTTTTACCGGGGGAGAAAGGAAAGTATGGCTTTATATATATAGAGTTAAAAGGGATTGCACTGAGAAGGTAATTTTTGATTATGTTAAAATGAAGGCTGGTTTTGAAAACTTATTAGTACAAGTAAAGGAATTACCTTCAGATACTAATAAATTAAAGTGTTTTGTGTTAACTGCGCCTTTCGATAAAAAAGACGAAATGTATGATCCTAGTTTTTGGCCCCGATTCGTAGGTGTTAAAAGATTTAACTTTTCCAAACATAGAACTTTCTTGGATACGGCAGGTGATTTTTTTGCCACCAGATAACCCAACTGAAATCCCAAACAAATGAGAATCTAGATATATTTTCTGTTATGCATATAAACATTCAGTGTATGAGAAATAAGCTCCTAGAAATTGATTCTTTGCCATCTGACTATCATTTGATTTGTATCTCTGAACACTGGTTGAGACAAGAAGAAATAAATACTATCAAATTATCAAAATATGAAATCCTCACTTTCTTGTGTAGGAAAATACATATACACGGGGGTGTTGCTATTTTGCTGAAAAATAATATACCTTTCAAATTTGAACAGAGAAATGATATAAATGTGTTATCCTCTGAAACACATTGCGAATTGTGTGCTGTGCAAAGTCATGATCTAAAGCTTATCGTTCTAACTCCAAAATGATTTTTACGCCTACTAGGCAAAGCTCCTGTCTTGATACCATTTTTTTAAACATACCAGACGCAGGCTTACACCAGAGACTTAGTGATTTCTGACCATTTGGCTGTAATTGCTGAATTTGAGTATATAGTTAACCACAAGCCTAGCTTAGAAAAAATTAAATATAGGCCATACACCAACAAAGGTATGTTTGATTTCTATAACTTGGTAGATTTGATAAACTGGGACTTTATATACTCGGATTCTATGGCAACGGAAGATAAGTTTAATATGTTTGTATCGTTTTTGCACAGCAATTTTGAGCTTGCTTTTCCCGAAATAGAGGCTAAAAGAGGTATCAATGGGAATGATTTAAATATTAAATGTTTTAGCAATGAGTTGAAAGAGGAAAGGGAGCTAGTCAGTTTCGTTGCTGACTTAGCCAAACAAAGAAGCTGTCCTAATCTATTAAATCTTAAAACTAAACTAAAACGAAAATATCAAGAAGACTTAAAGAAGGCAAAACGAGAGGCACATAATACTTATCTTATAAATCAAAACTTTAACCCCAAAGCCACTTGGAATGTCGTTAAATCAAATAGTAACATCTTAAAAAAGAAACAAAAAACTGAGAGCTTTTTTTCTTCTAATGAATTTAACATATTTTTTACAAATGCGGCTTCTGAAATCATAAATAAATTACCACCTTCTCAGACTTGCTCTGAAAACTTTGTTGAAAACTTTGCTACTCAGCTGAATCTGCCTATTCAGGGTTTTGTGTTCACAAAGGCTACAATAATTGAAGTGCGTGATATTATTGAATCTTTAAAAAATAAAAAGTGTCGCGATTTCTATGGGCTTAATGTGCAAATAATTAAATCCATTACCAATATTATAATTTGCCCATTGGTTAAACTGTTAAATTTATGTATAAAATAATCTATTTTCCCACAGTTTTGAAAGTATCTAAGGTTATACCTATTTTTAAAAAAAGATTCTAAAAATGATATTTCAAATTACCGGCCAATATCTATTGTACCAATCCTATCAAAGATTTTTGAAAAAGTTCTTAAGAGTCAAATAACCCTATTTTTTGAAGATAATAAACTTTTTAACAGTAGGCAATTTGGTTTTAGAAGCGACAAATCCACTACCATGGCCGTAAATGAGTTTGTTGATTTGGTAAATGATGGCTTAAAGGATGGTTGTATAACTGGGGCTGCCTTTTGCGATCTAAGCAAGGCTTTTGACTGCGTCTCATTTGATCTACTTGCAATGAAACTGAAATACTACAAGTTCTCTCCTTCTAGTATTAAATTATTGAAATCTTACCTTTCTCAATGATTACAAATAGTTGAGAGTAATGGTATAAGCTCTGAGTCTTGTAAAGTTAAATACGGTGTTCCGCAGGGATCGGTCCTGGGGCCGTTGCTGTTTTTGGTATATATAAATGACCTGGTGGGTAGTGACCCCAGTGCCGATTTCATTCTTTTTGCGGATGACACGACCGTTATTAAAAGAGCAAAGGAAATTGACCAATTGCAGGAGGATCTTGGCCATCACTCAATGGAGTTCTATCCTCAACTCGTCGGACCCAATATCAAAATTTCATCGCGTCCTTGAGGGCCTATTTGAGACAGCATTTCCAGTGGTGAAAATTAAGCCTAGGGCAAAATGCAAAAAATCTTGGTTTACTAAAGGTCTAAGAACGTCATCCCAAAACCTGCGCTCACTTCATGCGATTAGAAGATATACCAACTGTCCCGCTTTTCACAACTATTTCATTAGCTATAGATCAGTATATCGCCGATTAATTAGGTTATCTAAACAGTCCTATTACTCAAACCGGATGAAGGGTGCTTTTAACAAACAAAGGGAATGTTGGGCAATTGTAAACAGTATACGTTCGGCAAACAACGTTAAGACATCTACAGCCCCTGATATTTCTCCTGATGAATTAAATATTTTTTTCTGTAATATTGCACAACAACTCCAACAAAACATTAATCCCTCAATGGACCCTATCAGTTACTTACCAGCCAATAATTTTCCCAACTCCTTCTTCTTTTTGCCCACTGACTTAACGGAATTGAAAACAACAATAAACGGTATTAGGAACAAAAGCTCATCTGGAGATGGGATTTCCACTAAAATTTTCTTAAACTTGCCTGATACTGCCTTGTTGGCTTTGGTGGAAGCAATAAATTACTCCTGGACCATAGGTTCATTTTCGTCATGCTTGAAGTCCGCAAAGGTCATACCAATATATAAGGATGGATGTCCCAATAACCCTTCAAACTACAGACTTATCTCTCTTCTGTCGACTCTATCGAAGATAATTGAAAGGCTTGTCAAATACCGTGTTATGTCATTCTTAACATCAAACAACATACTTAGCAAGGCTCAGTTTGGCTTCCAACGGGGTATGGGCACGAATGATGCCATGTATAATTTCTTTCACCAGCTCTATTGTCAAATAAATGAGGGTGGAGCTTCCGCTGCGGTTTTTTGTGACTTGTCGAAAGCTTTCGATTGCGTGAGTCAGGAGGTTCTGCTTCGGAAGTTGCATTTTTATGGCTTCAGAGGCGTGACCTTGTCCTGGTTTTCCTCTTATTTGCGGGGCCGTTGTCAGAGGGTGTTTGTGGGTTCTAGCCACTCCAAGTATGGATCGGTTGCGTTGGGAGTTCCGCAGGGTTGATGTTCAGGGGAGATTTACTATTTTCGCTGATGACACGACGCTGCTCTGGCATGGCACAGATAACAAATCTTTGCACACGACTCTGTCGGGGGACCTTCACAGGGTGAGGGATTGGTTTGACGCCAACCTCTTGTCGATTAATTTCAAGAAAACCAGGATGGTCTGCTTTGGTTGTGCCATGGAGGATGTGGCCATGACTGGCACTGGAGGTACCTTGGTTGAGAACCATCCTAGTTGCAATTTTCTCGGTTTATCAATAGAGAGTGGCCTTAAATATGAGGAACATATTACCAATCTTGCGAGCAGGATTTCGTCTGGTTGTTTTGCTGTCAGGGTGACTGTTCAAGAGCTTGGCCAAGGAGTTGGCAGGGCTGTATACTATGCCCTGATAGAATCGCGGCTTCGCTATGCCATAAGTTTTTGGGGAAATTCAAGCAATTACTTAATGCAAACGCTATTTGTTCTCCAAAAACGCGCATTGCGTTACATCTGTGGGGCCAAATTTCGGGATTCATGCCGCTCCCTGTTCCCCAGAGAGAAAATACTTACAGTCACGTGCATTTATATTGAAGAAATTGCCTGCCTCATTTTTAAACATAGGCACAAATTTAGTACGGAACATCCTTGGTACATTACATGTCAAAAGAACAATCTGAATCTTCCCATCCCTACATCCACTCTTACACAAAAATCAGTTTTTTATGAAAGTATCAAAATATTTAATCACCTTCCACAAAACATCAAAGGGGTGACAAAGGTGAAAGTGTTTAAACATCTTTTGAGGGGGTTCTTGGTTGACCGAGCGTATTATGCACTCTCTGAATTTTACAGCGATGTATTTTAGCGATGTTGTAATATTATGTAAAAAGGATTATGTCTTGAATGGATTGTATGCATGTTTTTTTCTCTTGTTTTTTGACTCTTTATGTCCGCTTTGTCTTTTCTGTTGACATGTTTACGTAATAATAATAAGCCTTTATTTCCAACAGGCGTATTGCCCAATAACAGGAAATTAATAAATAAACAGTACAATCATGTTATGCATGGAAAAAAAAAATAAAATTATTAAATTATATAATAATACCTAATAGGTACTTAATAATAATAAAAAACAATAAAAAACAAATGAAAATAAATCTAGTTTGTGATATTAATTCCAATTCTGGTAATACCGATCAATCACTGCACCAACGATCGCACAAACAGGGGAATCATTTATATCACTCAAATGACAGATTTTATTAAACAGGGAGCACATGACAGATTTTATTAAACAGGGAGCACATTGCATATAGGGGCGATCTAAACAATGATTAGTATAGGTTTTTATTTTGTTTGTTTTAGGTATTATTACTTTTAAGTAGGCTTTGTTTATAACAATTATTTTGTTCACAACAATAAAGCATATTTTGACTTTGACTTTTGACTTTGAGTCAAGGATTGCAGACTGGTTTACCGCAAACCAGCTTTGTTTGAATGAATCTAAAAATCAACAATTATTCATTTCAACTCGCAAAATTAATGTTAACATCCCCAATGATCCAGTTAGCTTTTTGGGAATGAAAATAGACTCTAAACTGCTATGGCATGCCCACATCGATCAACTATGCTCTAAAGTAGCATCAGGTGTATTTGCACTTCGGAATCTTACACAATGTGTCTCCCCTAGAGTTGCATTGTCGGTATACTTTGCTTGCGTCCAGTCCATGATTTCTTATGGAATTTTGGTTTGGGGCCATGCGTCTGGCATGGATCGTGTTTTTTCTCTGCACAGAAGGGCGATCCGAATAGTGGATGGTCTGGAATATAGAGCTGACTGCAAGGACGCATTTATAGAGTCTTAACTATTCCGTGTATGTATATTTTCCATTGCCTTCTGCATATCAAAATGTTCAGCAACACCTATGAGACCCACGAAGATATACATTCATATCCAACTAGAAATAACTTTAATATATACACTGACTTCCATAGGATACGTCACATGAAAACTGGTACATCTTTTCATGGGCCTATGTTTTTTAATAAGTTACCACATCATATAAGATCATTGACACAAAAAGAATTCAAAACAAGAATAAAAAATTATCTAACTTCCAAATGTTTCTACAGTTTCCAAGAGTATTTAAATAACAATTTCTATGTTCTGGTTTAATATACTTATAGGAGCTTAGTTCCACATAGTTTATTTCTTTACTTGTTCACATTTATTATTGTTAGATTCCACTTTTGACTTGTGTAAACTTTGTTTGTAGCACCAATAAATTTCTTTGTCTTTGTCTATTACACTCTTATGAAAAAATTACAGTCCACTTTCATTCTTCCTCGCATTCTTCACTTCGTCACAGTTCATAGAGTGCAAATATCTCAACAAATAAACTATCAACTCAAACATTTTAAAATGCCTTCCTGAACCGGCCCAATTGTAAATAATGTGCTAGAAAAAGCTACTCGTAAATTAAGATAAAACATATATTTTCAAATCAAGGAGCCTAAATATTGACTTGTTTGCCAATATGGCGATGGCCACAGAGTCCTACAGAACTTGAAACTGTGTAAATGACAAAATAGTAGTCATTAATGGAAGTGAAAACACTCTCCCCTTTCCTCATACGTGGATATTTCCCCACTTAAACACCTCCACATATTTCCAGGTGTAGTGGAAATATGTGGTCTAGGGGAAATATGAAGTTAGGTGAAAATACAGGGATGTCATGGGGAATTGATAGGAGATTTCATAAAGTGGAAACATGGTGTACAATTTTTCGGGTGCGGTTTACCCTCTCAATCTACCCCTAACTCTTTTGTGGTTAACAATGCTTCGAAACAGTACCTAGACTAGATTAAACTGAGGGTTCATCAGACAATTTTACCTTGAGAAATCATTCATAATATTTCTTTTAAAACGATTTTTGAGGCTTTGCCACGATCTCCCTGGGCATATATTCACCTCTTCCATTTGTATCCAAACCGAATTTCCTTGAACTACAGCTTCAAAGCCCTGATCAATTATATATCGCAAAATTTTTTTGTCCTCTTGAAGGGTATACGGGAAACGGGCTGCAGCCATGTTAATAAATAATTTTGTTTGTGTTTTCAAATTCTCTAAATAAATGTTGTAATGCCCTATTTTATAAACGAGGCATAGTACCAAATACTAATATCATTAATATCAATATTATGACTAAAAAAATTAAAAAATAACCGGTACCGGTACAATTTTCTTTTCTCCGATATTCTTCTTTTCTTCCTTTTCAAGTTTGTCAAGGTCAAGTCAAGTTAATACGTTGCCCATACCGCATCAGAGGCCTTCAGAGCTGCACGCGCGCATTACATTGTTGACAAACACCATATCTTTAGGGTCTAGGGAAATGCTGTCAACGAGGGTTGCCAGCTGGGGCGATATTCCGCCGAAGTGGCGACTTGAAAAGTGATATTGCGACCAGAACAAAATCATTGGTGATTGGCGATTTTAGGGCGACTTCAAAAAATATAAATGGCGATTGGTGGCGGATAAGCAATCAAAGACTAGTTGGTATATCCAAATCCTAATCAGTGCAAAGTTCAACTGTTCAACAACTGACCGTTACCTGTTTACATTACTTTTGAGCATATATTTTATTCTCAAAGATCATAACGAGTCCAACCGCCTGACGAGTACTGGGCTGACAAATAGATGTCTTTATGGTTCAGGGGCTGGGGCGGACGCAGGGATGTGGGAGCCCGGGGTAAAGGAAAAGTGGAGGCCCTTTCAATTAGTAAATATCTATTGGTAATTTTATTTTTACATTTGAAAAACAAATTTCCACCGTTAGAATACATATTTTTTGTCATTTTTTGAAAATTATTATTGCAGTTAATAGTTTAGTACACCAACAAATTTTATTGTAATAAAATTTTTCAATCCGAGGTTTGTGGAGGTCCCGAGGCTTGCGCCCCGGTTGCCCCGCCGTCAATTCGGCCCTGTCGAGGGGATTGGTTTCAGTGGGCCTCGTGGCCATGGTTCAGTGGTTAAATGCTGTGTTTCTGATACGGTGGCCCGGGTTCGATTCCAGTGGCAATCGCGGCATCTTAGGCGGCGGTATGATGGTAAATCTTGGCAAATGGGACGATAATATGGGGACGGAATGTGTAAACCGATGTGACATTATAACTCGAGCGCATTAAGGAGCAAGCTAATCCAGGATGGCCGCAATTGCAACGACTCAAACGGCGCTTCTAAAAAGCTAGCCGCTAGGGCGGTATTAGATTTTCATTATATTATATTCCCAGTGTATTTGGATCCATAGCACAGCTTATTTTTAATAGACGGTTGAATTTAAAATTAATATATAATAATTGTTATATAAAATATTGGCGACAATTAAATCGGAAAGCTGGCAACCCTGCTGTCAACTGGTCAGTAGCTCGGTGGTTGGATGCTGAGTGTGCAATACATGTTTTTTTTTTTATTTTTGATATTTGTAAAACTTTTTTTTCTTTATTTTGGGCACGCCTTGGGTTAGTTTTGGATAGTTTCAGTTGGTTGCGCTCACGTGGAGAGCGAAGAGAGCGGAGGGCCATGCGTGATGTGTATTAGACATTTTTGTCAACAAAGTGATGCGCGCGCAACTGTGAAACCCTCTGATGCGGTAAGGGTAACTAGTGAAGGGAAAATCGGATGGTTTTTAGAATCGAATATCTTGCATTCGAATACTTTTGAAAATCGAATGATTATTCGAATGCAAAGAATCGAATTATTTGGATTAGTCGCGATATTCCAAATGTTCAACGTCTCGAGATCTCCAGTGACTTCGAAGTCTCGTTCTCGAATTCAAATTTGCAAATTGTCTGATTCTGAAATGTTTGATCTTGAAGTCTTCATTCTTGATTCATTTAAGCATGAGAGCAATATCTTTTATAAAGATTAGCGAAAGCATTCACGATTAAAAAATTAAATATTGGTTAAAAGTTCTTTTGTTTAGATATTATGTAAAAGTTTTTTTATAGATTTACTACAATCATAACTTTTTAATAATTTAAATTTGAATTCCCAAAACTTCTTATCTTCTGCATATTGCAAAAATATGTATGTCATACCTGCCGACTACCGCATTTAAAATTAATAATATGTTTACTACAGAAGAAAAATATTCAACAAGTAATTAAACTACTCTATTTTTATACTTTTTATAGTATAGCATTTTCGCTATAATACAAAACAAAGTCCGCTATTATTTGTTGCTCAGACGGCAGACCAGCATAATCGACGCGAATTGTGCCGATTCATATTTCATTTCGATTCAACGAGCATTCGAGGGACGATTAGTTCGTTGCTGGCGCATTCGAATATTTCTAATATTCGAATTCTTCGTTGAGAATCGAATGCATTCGAATGCAAGCCAGAATCGAATACTTCGATTATTTGTATTCGAATAGTCCCTTCACTAAGGGTAACGTCTTGCGGCCAGACCGGCCATAAAACATCTGCCGGCATGTGTTCTGCTTGGGCATTCTTAGTTGGCATAACAACCATGACATAATTCTGGGGAGTAGATCTTTCCGAGACCCCGGTCACAGGGCTTCAGTGTTGCGTGAACATTACATTGTTGGTACTGAATTCAGTACAAATTTGGTTCGTTTAGTACGCTAGTAACACATTTTTAAAATTCACCATATTCAGTACGAAATTGGATAATACAAAAGTTTTAAAAAATTGTAAAATTACACTGCAAAAGCAATATCACCTTAAAACAAATTTGAATAATAAATGAGTAAACATAGTAATGTCCCGTGTAATGCGGTGGAACTGCCGACTAACTAAATTCGGTGGGTATTACAGTGTATTCCGTCTCGATTGATAATAAAATTATTGTTGCCATATTGCGTGTGATTCATAGAATCAACATTTTATCAGTATCAGCACAAAATTCAAATTCAAATTATTTATTGGTGCGACATACAAAAGTATTTACCCAAATCAAAAATCCAATAGTATAAAAATATTTAAAATATTTAAAATAAAAAAACATTTAGAAAGAAGTAAACACAATTAAAATATTAAAATATGTATATATGTATGTGTATGTATGACACAATTTTACATAAGACAAACATGTACAGATTTGAAAGAAAATGATTCTGAAAGTCAGTCATTGGGCCACTCCCCAGAAATAAAGTCACCAACCGAGTAAAGTGCACTGCTGAGGAGAAAAAGTTTTAACTTTGGTTCTGAAGGAAGCCATGGGAAGTTCCTTTATAGAGTTTGGAGTTTTATTAAAAAAGTGAATACCCAAATGGCCTGGGCCATCCTGACAGCACGAAACAGTAGCCTGTTCTTTGCTACAAAAATAAGTATTTTTGTTTTTTTATTTGAATTTATTGATGTGTAAACATCTTACGCGGCGGTATCTCGGTAAATGGGATGGAATGTGTAAACCGATATGATATTATAACCCGTGCGCATAGAGAATCAAGCTAATCCAGGACGGCCGCGATTACAACGGCTCAAATGGCGCTTCTAAAAAGCTAGCTGCTAGGGCTGTATTAGATTTTCATTATATTATATTCGCAGTGTATCTGGATTCATAGCACAGCTTATTTTTCAAAGACGTTTGAATTTAAAATGAATTTTCGCTTCAAAATCCACGACAAATTCGTCCGAAGTCACGACTATCGTCCTAAAAAAGTCCAGAAATTTCGGATTGTTGTACAATTTTGCCATTTAAAATCGTTTTTAAACAGATTTTAGACGATAAAAAAGCATATTTTAAATTAAACGAACTGTCAAAAATATTATTAACATACCCAGACGTTTAAAACAATATTGCAAAATTTGCTTACTGACTTTCCCAAATCAAAGGATGCCGGCCCAGATGACCAGCTGGTAGTGAATAAGGAGTCCTAATTCTCTGGCTGTGTCCATAGGTTGATATTATTCCTGGTGGCATTAGATTTTCGTGTCGCATTTGTGCAGTGAATAATCCACTCCGATTGAAGCTGTCAGTAAGTATTATTGAAGAATCCTAACTAATATTATAAATGCGAATGTGTTTGTTTGTTTTTTACGCTTTCACGCATAAGCTACTCAACCGATCATCGTGAACTTTTTGTACAGATATTTTCAAGAGAATAGCAAAGGACATAGGACACTTTTAGCTTTTAGCCGCGACTTCACTCGCGTTGATTATTACGGTTAGGTTTAATCCTATTTCCACGCGTAAACTACCATGAAATTGTGTACAGATATTTTCAAGAGTATAGTAAAGGACATAGGACACTCTTAGCTTTTACCCGCGGCTTCGTTCGCGTTGATTTTTACGGTTAGTTTTAATCCTATTTTTATTTTCTTGAGGTTATATTTGTAAAAAGTTTTTCCTTGATTTTGGGCATGCTTTGGGCTTGTTTCGGTTAATGTTTGTTCGTTGTGCCCCGGTAGCGAGCGAAGCGAGCGGAGGGCTATGCGTGAGATGAAATATGAGACATTCTAATGCAAACGTTACAAATGTAAACATTAAACAACGTACGTCACGTAGTATTTGTGACGGAAATGTGTTTTGCAAGCTGTCTGTAACCATTAGTGTAAACCGTATTCTTTCTAACGCCAGAATATAGGCAACCAATTCCAATTAAGTGGTTGCTTATATTCAAGCGTCACGCGGCCTAGGTGGCATTAGATTTTCTTGTCAATGATGTCGATATAGGATATGTTTACACATCGGTGTCTCGAGTACTAGCAGACTCGCCCATTTTTTTTCAACGGGTGTGTGTGTTGAGCAGTCAGGTGTTACAAAACTGGATAGGTGAGTGTCTAGTTTAGTTTAGAGTGGAGTTTAGTTTTAATTTGTTGACGCTGTGTATTTTGGCATAATCATACCATACTACTAGTTATTGATTTAAAATTATCGCTAGATTATTTTGTTATTTTAATAAATCATTTTTAGATTTGTTTTCGTAAGAAAATTAACAAGCTTTCTGAAACTAATGCACCACAGCCTTCAACTTCGTATCAAAATATCAGCGATGAGTCAGACCGTGACATCAATGAAACAGCCCATTAGGAGGAATGCTTTAGAAATTTAGATGAGGATCTGAGGCCAGTTTCTAAACGAAAAATGCATGATGTGGAATAGAACATGATGTGAAATGAAACGTGTCATATTTTATACTGTAAAATTAGCATTTTAAGTATTATATTATATATTTCGCTTTAGGAAGTTTAATGTATTATGTGGATTTTAAAAAGTACATTTTCCTTAAATTCGGTACAATTTGGACATAGTTTACAGTACTTTTTTAAAAGCTGCTCCGGGAGCACTGCATATCTTTATAGTCCAGGGAGTTGCTTCCAAGCAAGCGGTCTCGTAGCTCAGTTGGATGCTGTGTTTGTTATAAGGCTGTTCGATTCCCGTCAATGTCTTTTTATTTTCTTTTAATGTTATGTTTGTGTCCTTTTTTTAATTTGGGTTAGTTTTGTTTGGTTGCTCCACGGAGCGAGCGGAAGGCCATGCGTGAAGTGAAAATGAAATGTAAAACAACTCTGAAGCCTTGTGACCCGGTCCCCGCAACGTCTTGAAGTCTGGAGATGTATAAACGGCAAACAATATGAGATGGGCTTAGACGATGTTTCCTTTGTTTCCATCGTCTAAGGAGATGGGCTTGTCGATTGCACATTGAGACAGAAAGCTCGCCTAGAAAGACTAATGAGGAAGAAGAAAGCAGCAGTAAAGTAAACATTAACCAATAACTTTTTTATTGTTTTCTGTTTTGGTGATTTTTGTCGTTTTAGACGTGAAGTGTGAACAAAAATTAGGAAATTATTCTTTTTATTGCTTTTATTCGACAGATTAAAATGTAAAATGTTCAAAAGCTAACTCCTCTGTTTTTTCTTGCTGTGGAACGATGTCCAGGTTCCAGGAAAGATCGAAAGCATTAAAAAGACGTTTTAGTGAGAATGAAGATCAAGATAAGGATGTTTCAAATAAACGAACTCGAATTGAAGGAATTTTAGAAAATAAGAATAGTAATTCTAGTAACAAAGGTGATGGCAAAAATTTAGCTGCCAATCGACTCGCTCTGCTCCGACAGAGCATTAAAAAAAACTCGCAGCCTGTTTTATATGGGAAAGACATTGTAAAAAACGCCAAAAATGATGTTACTACTTATGTCAGTAATGCTGAAAAAATCAGCTCAAATACTATACAGCATGTAAAGAGCCCCAAAAGTATTAACTCGAGTACTAGATCTTGTGTGAAGAGTTCTCATTCTAAGAATGTGCGGATCTATACTGACATTTCCCCAAGTGCACCTAACAAAAGTTCAGTCAATGACAGGCTTAAGAAGATACAGCAAAGAAATGCACGCAATAGTGATGATGATACAATTATAATTATTGATAACAGTCCAAGTCCACCCCCAGTTTTAAAAAGGTGCAAAAGCATTGACCAACTCAAAAAACTAGACGGTTTAACTAGAAGTAGGCTGGATAAGCTGCACAGTCCAAAAAGACTTAAAAATGAGTCATTTAGGTAAGTATGTGTTTATCAAATAGCGGCTAGAGGTTATGATATGTTTTGGTATGTTAAGTACTTTAGCACTGTAAAAAGTAGCAGTTTTTTTTTATGACAACACAGATTTTTCAACAATACTGAAACAGAATTTGTGCACTCGACACGCGTTTCACTAACCATCACTAGGAAGTGGTAAATTAAACCATATTTTTAGCTAGTTTTAGTTCCATTACATTTTAGAAAAAAAACTTTTTGTAAAAAGTGAAAAGCACAAACATTTTAAGGCCAGTTTCAATTCATTTCTGAAATGTTTAAATTTTGTTTTTAGTTTATCTAAAAGCTTCGTATGTGTTTCTGAGGCATCAGGTAGTGATGAGAGCTCTGCCACACAAACGTCTAAAAATCAAAGACTGAATAAAAATAGGAGCAGTTCTAGTTCCAGTAATAGCTCCAAGACATTGGTTTCTAGTCCAGCTTCCAGTGACAAAGATAAATCAGTAGATTCTGAAGGGTAAGTACTTTTAGTTTTAATCTTAGTTTTCAGCAAGAAAATACCGAAGAAAAAGATATTTGAATAGACAAAATACCTATTTATCTACACTAGAATAGTTTTGTTGTGTATATTTATTTGGTGCTAGTATTTTGGCAACTTCAAAATATCAGTACAAGAGACAAAATACCAATGTATCTAGAATATAATTAACTTTTTTGGGTATATGTTTTGGTACTAGTAATTCACCAATTTTTGACTATTTTCAGTTCACCAGTAACCATTCAAAAGACTTCCAATACTTCTGGAGGCTTGAGGGTGCCTTTGAATAGGAACGTTTTTAAAAGTCTTAAAACAACTGAGAAAACAATTCAAAATGATGTTTGTGATCATCTGGTAAGAAGTAATTTTTTTTAAGTGACGGCACTTGAAATCAACATTTATTGAAAATCGAATGCTGCTATACATTTTTATTTATTCCAAGTAATATAAATGTTGTACAATAAAATGATCCTTAGGATTGGCAAGTAGAGTTATGAACAATTTATAATCTTTGTTTGACTCCTGAATAAGGCCATGCTTAATGCCAACATCTCATTAAGTAATTCAAAAAGTTACAGTACAATAACTATATAAACAAGTGTCAATAAAATATTTAAATTTACACCTAATATAAGCTACAACACAGTTTTATCCACAATACCAAAACAAAATTTTTGAACTCAACGCATACTTCTCTAATCATGTTTGCTTTATCAGAAGATATCTAAAACTGAGCTTTTAATCTATTGTAACTCTATTTGATACTAACTGTTGTTAATCAAAGAAACTAAAAGAACCAATCCTGGGTTCATATTACTCAAGTAGCATTTGTTCGTCGGGTCGACGCGACGTCGCCCTAAACAACCCGACGACGGCCTAACAATTCGCCGATCCATTTTTGCACGAATTTGAAACATTGAAATTTTAGTCATGCCAACGTCGGTAACGAACTTCTAAGTACTTCACCTTTTACCAAATCCAACGTTAATTTACCTATACATATTTTTACCAAAAAAGACAGAAATGGTCATTGGTCAAGTCAGCACTGACTCTCTACCTCTAAAGCCAAAAATGACTTCTTTTGTAATCATGTTCAGGACGAACGAACTGCATAGTGTATAAAATAAAATATCTACCACATTCGAATTTTTGTGCTAATTGTCAAACATATATACACAAATTATTAATTAAATAATATTAAGATATCACTCACTTAACTATATTTCACATTTTACAACACAAAGTCTGAGAAATCATTTATGAAGAATTCATCAAAGGAGTAGAAACACTTTTTTATAAGATATTTCTTGACAGCTGATTTAAAAACTTTAGTAGGTAATATTTTCATGTGAGGTGGCAGCAAGTTAAATAGTTTAGGACCGAGTTTAGGACCAAGGAATGATATGCCTGTTTTCGTTCTATGTATTCTGTGATATTCTGTATATATGTGATCACAATTTCTGATCATGTGATTGTGAATATTTCGGTGTGCTATGTACTTGTGACTGTTTTCTTTGACAAATAGGAGACACTGCAGAATGTAAAGTCATGGTACTGTTAAAATCTTTAATTGAATAAAACTTAATTTGCAATCGGCTCTGTACTCTAGTCCTGCAATTACTCTTATGGCTTTTCGTTGTAAACCAAAAATTCTCTTGGCACTAGCTGCGTGACCCCTGGCCAAGAGGGCATACGAGATCTTTGATTCGACACATGCATAGTATACTGACATAACACCCCTCTCAGGTAACACGTACACCAAGCTCCTCAAAGCAAATATTCCCGAGGCAATCCCTGGACAAAGATAGTCAATATGTGAATTCCAAGTCATTTTTGCATCAATTTGCACCCCAAGAAGCGAACCGACGCGGAGCTTTCCACACCCTGTAAAGAACGAAGTGAAAAGTAGATTACTTCGGTCTTCGACTGGTTCAAATTCAGCTGGTTACAGCAAGACAAGGACACATATACGGCAACAAATATAAAAATGTATTACTTAACATGTTTAGGAACCTTACAAAATAGCATTAGTCATTAGTACTGTAATGCCTCTTCAGGAATAACTTAAGACTTAAGATAATTCAGCAATTCATTTGCATTTTTCATGATTCTATTTATAGGGGAGTTCTCTCCATAAAGAGTTCTATGCTGACACAGATAAAAAGTTCAAATCAAATCAAAATAATCTTTATTGTCCAAAGAATAAAAACTCTTATTGGCAAAGAACTAATAATATATGGTTTTTAAATTACGAATACGACAACTTATAAAACAATACATAAAAAGGACTTTTGTACAAAAACTCATATTAGGAACATTAGAAACGTTCATTGTAATATGACAAGGAACTAATAATAAAGGGTTTTTTAAATTACGAATACAACAACATACAACAATACATAATAAAGGACATTTGTACAAAAAACTCATATTAGGAACAGGAACATTAGAATCGTTCACTGTAATATTCCTGAACACCATAATAGGCCCTCGCAACTAGCAGCCTTGTGACTTCCCTCTTAAACCTTCCTTCCCCAGAAATCTCTCTAATGCCAACAGGCAAATGGTTAAAAAGCTGTCGTCCATTATAAACAAAGGAGACAAGCACCTGGGAGGTTCTGGGAGCGGGCAGTGACAATTTATAGGTTTGTCTGGTGGCATAAGTGGATAAATTTTGATTTAAAGTGCCTATACTTTTTATGTATCAGAGACACTGTTTCAAGAATGAATAGAGATGGCAATGTTAAAATATTGTTTACAATAAAAAGTGGTTTACATGAGTCTCTTGGTTTGGCCTTACTCATGTATCTAATTGCTCTTTTTTTCAAGACAAATAATGTATGCATTAACTGTTTAGCGCAAGAGCGCCAAAAACATATGCCATAACGTAAGTGGGATTCTATTAATGCTAAATATGCCTGTGTCAATATATTTCTATCTAACTCATTTGAAATGATCCTCAAAGCAAAACAATTTGATGACAATTTTTTATTGAGGTTTTTAATGTGATATTCAAATTTTAGTTTATTGTCTATTTGTAATCCCAAGAATTTGCTTTGAGCTGAGTCATTTAATATTTGATTTTCTAGATGAATTGGTCCCAAGTTACATTTAAATGTCATAATGTTTGTTTTTAAAATATTAAGACACAGTTTATTTGAATCACACCATTTCTTTATAACAGACAAGTCATGGTAAATTTGTCCAGTTAAAACTTGCTCATCCAAGTTACTCCACAAAATTGTGGCATCGTCCGCAAACAATGTAAACTGTCCAAGTATGTTAAGATTCACAATGTCATTTATGTAGAGTAGAAACAGAATAGGCCCCAGAACCGAACCCTGTGGTACCTCACTGCCCAAACTCTGTTGGTCTGACGTTATCCCATTGTATGAGACAGACTGAAGCCTATTATCCAGATAAGACTTGAACCAGTTCAGTCCTCTACCGCGAAAACCGTGTATTTCCAACTTGCGCAGCAATATTCCGTGACTCACACAATCGAAGGCTTTCGTGAAGTCACAAAATACCGCAGCCGCAGCCTGCCGATCATTGACTCGCAAGTACAGATTTTCTAGGAAGCTAAATATAGCGTCGTCAGTTGTCTTTTTCTCTTGGAAGCCGAATTGTAAAGGGCTTAAAATATTTTTTGTCTTATAAAAGTACATTATTTGCCCCTTTACCAGTTTTTCCACCACCTTGGCTAGAGTTGGCAACAATGCTACAGGTCTATAGGTTGAGGGGCTTTCCTCATCCCCACCCTTATACAACGGGACAATATTGACAACCTTCAAACAGCTGGGAAACCCACCTGAAGCGAAAGAGAGATTTATAGCTTCTCCAAGAATTCTAAGTGCATTTTCAGGAAGTTTACAAAATATTTTAGATGAAATCCCACCCCGCAGCCTTCTTACTATTTCATTCTAAAATAATTTGTTTAATTTCATGTTCATTAGTGGGCAAAAAAATAATGTATCAGGTACATAAATACCATGCAAAAAGTCCTCAAAGTCACTTTCACTTTTCATCTGGCTTGATAAATATTGAGCTATGTTACAATAAAATTTATTTAAGTGATCGGCATTTAATTTAGAATCTGATGCTGTTTTAACTCTCTGTTTAACTCTCGTTCTCGTTCCTCTGCGTTCATTTACAATATGCCAGGCTTCCCTTTGTTTGTTAGAAGAAAACTCAATTCTATTTTTGTAATAAAGTTGCTTCTCTGTTTTTACTATTCTATGGTATATTGACCTGTATAAATTAAAATAGCCTGTAAAGAAAATAGGTTTTGCATATTAAACTTTCTAATATAGTAAAGCGATCTTAAATTTTTGGCTGATACTTTTATACCTTTAGTTATCCAACATTTTCTGGATTTTTGTTTCAAAGTCTTTAAAGGAAAACAGGTATCAAAAATTCTAGTCAAGACAGCATGGAACCCTGCCAAAGGATTTTCAAAGCCCAACACAGTACTTCAATTTTCCAAAGCAGCAAGTTGCGAGAACCTATCATAATTTTTTCTGGTAAACAATCTTCCACGTCGGTTTACTTTCTCCTTTTTTCTATTAATTGAAAAACTACAATACACCATCTCATGATCAGAAATTGCGCTATTTGCTACATTGCACTTGACATCATTCGGATTAAAATTTGAAATAACATAATCTATCAATGTTGAACAGTGAGATGTGATTCGTATGGGTTTATTTATTTATTTATTTATTTAATTTAAATTTAGCACAGTACAGGCATTGCCCAAATGGTACATAACGCGACTTAATATAAACACACAATTAAGCAATATACATTAAAAAATTTAAAACAGACAACAAATGTCAATACATAACACACAATAAATACACATGATATTAACTAACAAAAACACACTACTTTACTTGTATTACTAAAACCAGTCAAAACAGTTAAAACTAGACAATAGATAATATAGGAACCAAACGAATGTACAAAAACTAGCAAAACTCCGAAGAACGATATATAAGAGATCTAGCTTCACGCTTAAATGTTAGTATTGAACAATTTATATTAAAGTTTATGGGTAAACATCTATTTAAGTAATCCATGATTCGATTAATTGGTGCGTTCCTTCCAACATCAGTTCGATAGGGTCGCAGGGAAAATGATTCAAGCTGTCTTGTAGGTCGTGCTGGGACGCGAAATCTAATGAGGCCCAAAAGTTGGGGACAGTCTATCAAGTTGTTGATGATTCTATGCCCAAATGACATGTTCAGTTTAATTCTTCGTGTCTCCAGTGAATCAATGCCAAGTATATTGAGGCGATCTTTGTAAAGCATATTCGATTTGTCTATGTTTAATTTAAAAAGAAGAAAATTCACAAGCTTGGACTGCACCCTCTCAATACGCTTGACATGAATCTGGTATAGGGGCGTCCATACGACACTACAATACTCAAGACGGCTCCTGACCAATGCAGAGTATATTGCGTTAAGTGCCACAATATCTTTAAAGTCCCAGCACTGCCGCATAATGAATCCTGCCATTTTAAAAGCCTTCGTAACGACGCTGTCAACATGCTGAGTAAAACGCAGCTCGTTATCAAATACAACTCCAAGATCGTTAATTACAGTCACCCGCTGCAGTTGTATCCCCTTGATCGAATATGAGTGGTCTATAAGCATTTTTTTCCTTGAAAACGATATAATCTTACTTTTCGTAGTATTTAGAGTCATTGCGTTACTTGAACACCATTCAACCAACTCATCAATTTCGCTTTGCAGCTGCATGCAGGCCCTATCGTTGGCAACTCTACAATAAATCTTTACGTCATCAGCAAAGAACAAAAAGTGACACTTCTTGAACACACCGGCCAAATCGTTTATGAAAAGCAGGAAGAGCATTGGTCCAAGATGTGATCCATGCGGAACTCCGGAGTACACGGTGATATCCCTGGATAAAGACCCTTTAAACTTTACATTCTGTATACGGCCCATTAGGTAGCTACTCAACCAGGATAGTAGAGGGTTACCAATACCATAGTTTTTCAATTTATTTAAGAGAATTCTATGGCTAACCACATCAAAGGCTTTTTGGAAGTCAAAATAGACCGCGTCCACCTGCACAGAAGCATCCAGTGCAGTTGCAAGATAACTACTGTACACTGCCAAATTCGACTCACACGACCTCCGAGATAAAAATCCGTGCTGATGATCTGATAGAACATTGCGAAAAGAAGGTGACAATATCAGTGACCAGTGAATCCAACACCTTTCCAAAGCATGATATGCCAGATATGGTGCGATAGTTGGTTACATCTGACCTGTCTCCGCTCTTAAAGATGGGGGTGATTGTGGCCTTCTTCCATATCGTTGGAAATATTCCTGATTGCAAGGAGCATTGAAAGATAATGCTCAAGGGCATGGCCAGGGTAGGACTACAATTTTTTACAAAAACGGGAGCTATCCCATCGGGGCCAGCAGCCTTGTTTACATTAAGCGTTGCCAACCTTTCAAATACCGAATCGGTAGTCACCTCTACTTCACATAAATTAATGTTGGTTCCCAAAAAGTTTGGGGAATTGTTAATGGAAGCACTATCGTTGGCTTTATAGAGAGACTGAAAATACTCAGCAAAAAGATCTGCTATCATATGAGGGTCAGAACCTATGACACCATTGTACCGCATCTGCTCAGGATATCCAGACAAACATCGTTTCGACCGCAGGTAGGACCAGAAGGATTTAGGGTTCCTAATAAAGTTTTGCTGCGATGAACGAATGAACGCATCATAGTCCCTTTGAATACTCAGTTTGGCATGGGTTCTCAAGTTTTTATATTCCTGATCCAGCCGAATCTCACGATGGCCGTTCTGTCCCTTGATTCTCTTAAGTCTGTCTAAGGTTTTGTTTTTATCCTTTATGAACTTGACCGTTTGTTGTGAGAAATAGCTAGGAAATTTAATGTCCTGGCACAGTTTTTTAGGTACATACATATTAATTACAGTATATATGGTGTTGTATAAGTACTCAATTTTAGCGTCAATGGTTGCTAGTGGTGAGTTGAGCACTTGCCAGTCAGCTTTCTCTAAGTAGTCGTTAATTTTGACATAGTCGGCCTTAAAGAAATTTAAAGTAGCTACGTTCTCATCCCGCATGCAAATTGATTCGACATCGGAAAAATTAACTATCAATGCAGGATGGTGCGCGTCCGTTGACGTCAGAGGTTGCTTACACTCAGACAGCGATATGTCTTGGCAGTTGGAAAAAACAAGGTCCAATATTACTTTATTACAATTAGAAACGTTGTTGATTTGTTTTAAATCGTAGAAACATACGCAGTCATACAATAATATTTCACGGTCATTACTTGAAATGAAAATTGAGGAGATTTCGGTATTTAAATCGTTCATGAAACCAGGAAAATCATCAGAAATTGGATGTTCTCTTAAATCTATCGGTTTTGAGTTTCTTGTGTAGTTAGGCAAATTAAAGTATCCAAGAATTGTAACCCTTGAGTCAATTTTCCTGTCCATAATGTAACTCACAGAGCCAATATGTTCTTCATAAACTGATAATGGCGACGAAGGAGGTATATATGCACAACAGAACACGTAATGCATACTGTCAACGTCCACACCAACCCACAGTTCCTCTACGGTATTATTAGGTACGTAGTAGATGGTAGATGTGTATGATGCCCTGACTGCTATGAGCAGCCATAAGAATTAATTAAATTATGCAACATAATGCTATTAGGTTCCAAAACAGAGAGAGAATTTAAATTAAAATCGCCACATATAATTATGTTTGATTTTGAGGGGATACTAGAAATGGCGGATTCTAGTTTTGCTAAAAAGTCAGATACATTACTAGATGGTGCACGATAAACACATATAATATGTAAGTTTATACTACACACAATTCAAATAAGCTTTCTTCTGCCGAATTATTAATTGATTTATAAATATTCTGTATAAAAGTCCTCATGAATAATGATGCTTACACCACCATACCCTGCTGAGCGACAAAATATGTCCAAAACCACATAATTGGCTAAGATTAGTTTTTCATGCGGTTTCAACCAATGTTCACATGCGCATAATATTGTCGGGAAGTTAAGATTATCTAACAAAATACTCAACTCATCCAACTTATTTCTACATGACTACAAGTTTATCAGACCTAAAGAGAAACAGTTATTGTCACAATCGATCCTAAAAAATTTTGAGACTGTTTCTCCGGGGACACATCTATCAGAATAGACTGTTCGTTAGTCTCCGCAACTAACTCTATACTTTCATCTTGAGTACTGCCATCTGCAGGACTTTGAGACTCAAGCATATTATCAGGCAATAAGCTATTACCTGATTTCGAAATATCTGTGTCAGTGTTACTCAGAGTGACAAAAGTCAAATTCTTTTTTCTAATGTACTTTTTATTAATTTAGCTACATCATATTTCTTCATTTTATGATAGTTTAGATCAATATCAATAAAAGACAAATACCCTTCGGCATACCTATCCAAAGTAGTCAAACATTCCTTAAGTCTACTATTAAAATTGTAAATTAACTTATTTTTAAAGACGTCGTATTTTAAGAAAGGAACAGAAGAGAAAATTACATTTGTATCACTACAATACCTTAGTTTAGAGCATAGTTTTTTTTAGTGAGATTAAATTCTGTTTTCCTCCCACAAAGTTGTTGAAACCAGCCAAAACCAGTACAGAGTCATCTTCTGTATAAGACCCACCAAGATTTTCTATATTTTCTATTACCTGTTCAAAAAAAGCAAACGGCTTAATAATTGTATCTACTTCGTAGTTAGGCAGTACATTGCTTAAATGGTTTCCCAGTTTGTAGCCCTGTTGGTCACACAGAATTAGCAGTTTTTTCTTGGTCTTAGTCCAATGTTTCATTGCTAGAAATCGTTGCTGCCAGTTCGAATTCTGGGTTCTTTGGTTTTTCGTTCATTTCAGGTAAGTTGTTTTGTACTCCCCTTGGCACCTTCACAGTATTTTCTCTTAGTAGAGGTATTTGATCTTCAACTTTGTTCCTTTTCATTTCTAAGATTTTCATTGTATCTACCATTTCACGAGCTGATCTGTTTACATCTTCAAGATCGAACTGTAATTTGGTTATTGTGTCTTCACCTTCTCTAAGTTTTTCTTCCTGGGATTTGTTGATATATTTTATTGTTTGCAGCTCTTCTTGAAGTTTCACAATTTCTTCTTCCAACTTCTCCCTCTGTATTGAGTTGATAAAGTGCCTAACATCTTCAGTTTGGATGGATTTGTTGCGTTTTCTAAAAGAAGTTTGCGTTTCTGCAGTGGAAATAGCAGGTATTGATACATTCAATGCATTGAGTCTGTCAACATTTTTAGTAAGTTCTCTATTAGTGGTCGATAGCCTTTCAATCTCTCGTTGATAATCCTCTTCGCGGCCCGCAGTTTCCTCATAAAATGCTGACGTTTAATATATTTATCTTTCTCCTTCACCTCGCTGTGCAGACCGTGTATTATAGATCTTAGTTCGTCCATTGCGTTAAGATCCGCCTCAGTCGCTAAGACAATACACTCTCTAGAGCACCAAATCAGATTATCCCATACTACTGTGTAGCTTCCTGAGCTTTTTCTTGACCAGCAACTATTATGAAAAATGTTTTTACAAACTAGGCAAAACCAGTTTGGATGTTCTTTGGCCTTGCAGCATTTGAAAGTCGAAGCCATTATTTAATATGTATATAGGTGCAGTTTAAAACATTAAAAAAGGAGAACACAAAGGACACTCGCTTGCCGCCCTGGAGCGATCAAGGCATTAAGAAAAAACAAACACCAGAGGCCCAAGGAAAAATTGAGGTAAACAGAGGTTAGACAAAAGGATACTTTGTTTATTCAGTCAATCTGAAATATGTTGACGGCGTAGAGAAGTGATGATTACTTTTTTTTTAAATATAGCGAATGGTCGTGCTAAGGGAATTCAAATTGCAATATTATGGTGTTTACTCTTAGAGACTATCAAACCTGAAAATTGTATTTTCACTACTAAACATGTCACAAAAAAGCATACATTTCGACACTAAACACATACAATGATTATTCTAAAATTCCTTAATATTTAAGCAAAATCAGTACATTCTTTCTCGCGTGTTTAATATATTCTCTAGAGTTTCAAACACCATTTTGTAGATATTGTACTATTGTCACCCATAGTGATGCACGGTCCGAATTTACCATCAGAAGTTACGGTAATATTACGTAATATTGCCATTCCCTTTGAGTAACATTCCTTTGTTACCGTAATATTCCCTAAAGGTTTCGGTCATTTTCCGTGTAATATTCGGTTTAATGGTATGTATCGGTTAGGTAGAATTCGCCCCGTTTTAAAATTCATAACGGTTTTTTTGCTTGTTGCGACGCGAGGCGTTGCGACACACTAAAACACGCGTGGCGATAGCGCGCTGGTTCACATCACTTGACATGCACAAGGTTTCTTTAAGTTTTCTTTTTTGATTTTATTTTGTGATATACCCAAGTGGCAGCACAAGTTCGTGCTACCTTTTTTATATATTTTTTTACAAGTTAGTAGAGTTACTATTTGTTTCTTTAAATATATTTTGTTTAAGGCTGTTTGCTATGAGATTTGGGTTCTCTGCACAGCAAAATATTTGGTTACTTTTTGTAATAAACTTGTAGGTACATATATTTAACAGATTTCTTTTTTTTTGTACTTAGGTTGAGAATTTGTATGAGACTGTGATGAAAGTTTTAAGTTCAATTATTTTTTATGTTAATAAACTTTTTGAAGCCATCAATTATCAGTTAATTTAATGAAGCTCTGTTCCCTCGATAGATTTGTCCGTTCTCCTTTGCATATTTTAAAAAGTTAGCTTTTTCGACGCTGTTTAGCAATATTAACGAAAATTACGAAATATTACGTAATATTACCAATATTCTTACCAAAAAAATAAATTACCAGTAATTTTGCATCACTAGTCACCCAATTAAAATAAGACAACATAAAAGAAACTGTGTAAAAGAATTTAAGAATCGGGCGAAACTGTTAAATTAAAAAGTGTAAACATACTATACACGTGGATAATAAATGTCTCTTCAAAATTAGTGAATAATGCAGAATAAACCAAAATTTTATAGTTGAATAGTTTATGAACCACCCAGCCGTTTTCGACCTTTTTTTTAGTTCGTTGGTTTCTTCTCGGAGGAACATAAAGCTGAAATTTATTTAATAGTTCTGGGGAATTTAATTGCCCATTTATAACTTTGTGGGTTAAGTCAATATCACATATTTCCCTGCGTATTTTTAATTGCTTTAGTTTAAGACTCTCTTCAAGTTCAACATAATTAATATTTTCCATTCTTATGCCTTTTTAAATGCTACATATTGAAAAAATTAACTTTGTACAGACTGTCAATTGTGTGTGTGTGTGGTAGTACTCCACACACTAGTACAGTTTTCTGAAGTCTGTTACGACAGCTATCTATGTGATGGGAGAATGTGAGCTTTGAGTCGAAAAGTACTCCAAGATTTTTAATGAGATTGACACGCTGAATGTCACATCTGTTGATTTGATAATTATTAGGAACCGTGTTAAGAGATTTAGAAAATTGGATATTCTTACATTTATCAGCATTAAGAACCATTTTGTTCCTAATACACCAGTCACAAAATCTGTCGATGTCCTCCTGAAACTGCACAATGTCACTGTCACTGTTAATCCTTAAAAAAAAATTCAAATCGTCCGCGTATAAAATATATTCAGATGATAAAAAACAATTGCATATAGCATTAATATAGATATTAAATAGTAATGGGGCCAAATGTGCCACCTGAGGAACCCCAGAAGTAACACTTACGACTCTTGAGAAGTGATTCATTATTTTGACAACTTGTGTTCGACCAGAAATATATGAATTGATCCATTGCAAAAGAGTGCCATGAACCCCATAACCAGACAATTTCCTCAAAAGCAACCGATGATCTATTTTATCAAAGGCCTTTGAGAAATCGGTGTAACAACATTGCCTTTCTCCAGGGCCTCCGATATATATTCGGTGTAAAGCAATAGATTGATAGTAGTAATTGATTTATGTTTTGAAAATCCATGTTGCTTCGAAATTATAATATTTCTAGAAGAGTCCTCCATAAAGTCAGTTATTATTGACTCCATTATTTTCGATATAAGAGATATTTTTTAAACGGGTCTATAATTTTCAATACAAGATTTACTGCCAGAGTTTTTATATATGGGGGATATATAAGAGAGTTTTCAAACAATTGGAAAAATTCCATTAGCCATAGAGAATATTAACCAGAGGGGCGTTGACATTTCTTTTAAAAATTTAGCAGTGGATGGACTCACTGCCTGGACCCTTTTTTAAATCAATTTTATCGAGTCGCGTCAATACGTCCAAAATGCTGAACTGAATTAATATTCAAGTTGGTGTTAGAGCAGTAAATTTCGTTTTCATGAAGAGGGACAGTGACAGTGTTTACATATACAGAAGAGAAATAATCCGCAAAAGCATCCACAATATCAGATCCAGAGGAGTACTCTGCATTGTCGAGTGTCATCACCTGCGGTATGCCCCTGCATTTTCATAACAATCACAATGGCCGACAAGACGCAACATCGACGTAGCTTAAAAAGATGACGAAGTTAGTAGTTGTATCAATATTTACTGTCCGTAATAAGTGAAAATAAATCATCACCTAAAATGACCATACATAGCCTGGGATAAATAATAGACGTCGGTTAGACGGTGTCCTCCCGTCGAATTTCACAACGTTTGGCGATAGCACCAATTCCAACTAAGTCAACGACATATCGAATTGAGACGTCCACGTTAAAATCCGACTACTGGCTTAGTTGATTAAAGAGTTTTGGTCTACGGCATTTAACCAATACAATAGATTATACAGGATAGGCCCTGTTATCTATGTAAACTATTCTTACATTTAATAATTTCCATACTTTCACATGCATCTAGAAGATGTACTATTTTTAATTGTTATTTTCTGATTATTTCCAAATCATACTCGGCAATACTTGATTTTTGTCTTCTACCATATTTTAAATGAGCTATGTGTTTTTTAAATCCCATTTGTATGACTCTTTTAGTTTGCCCAATATATTTTTGGTTACAAAAATATATTGGGCATCCAATTCCATATACCTATTCCACTCTTCGAAAAGTGAAATACATGAAATTGGAACAGTTAAAGCATACACAATACACCATAGAAAATTAAAAGGTCCTTTTCTCCAAGAAATGCTTAAATTTACTTATCTTTGCAAAATTACATGAATCACGAAAAGTATTTTTTATAAGAGTCATTGTGCCTCCATTTCTAAAGTTAAACCTACCATTTATCAACTAACGTGTACTCAGGCATATAGACAATCATTAGTCTTGTTTGGTGATGAGCAGCCATTTTTTTTCTTTTCAGGAGGCTGTCAAGAAAACTGCAGTGACAAGGAAAAATGTTGAAGCACAAGAATCTTCTAATATATTCAAAAAAGATACTTCGACTACAAATTCCAACATATTTGCAACCAAACTATTAGACAGTTTGAATAAAGATGATAAAACAAATATAAATAATAATATTATTCCGTCGCCTAAGTCCATTTTTGGAGCTAAAGTATCTCCTCAGAAAAGTCCAGTTATGAAAATTTCACTAAGCAGAAGAGTTCAGAATATTTTTAGGCGTGGATCTGGTGACTGCAAAGTTGATAATACGAGGCAAAGTCCATTAGCTAACAGGTTGGTTATTTGTAGTTTCATTATTAGTGCTGTTAAATTATTTTCTGATAATACATATAACTCTTCTTTAAACCTACTTCACCAACTTTATATGAATTTAACTGATAATTTTAATTATGGTTTAAGTATTATTTCTAAATCATCATTTATGTTTATATTGAGGTTTATATCTAGTCATCTTTTAACTACAAATATAACTTGTAAATTATTACATTTGGTAATCATAAAATATAAGGTAAGCTGTTCAAAGATCTAGGTTTGTAAAATGATGAAAATTTAAATTTGGAATATCACAAAGAAAAACTATTTCTGCAATAATCGCCAATTGATTTAACATTCATTATTCAAATTCAAATTATATTATATAGATCTATATAAAAAATGTCAAAGTCAATCTACTATGTTTCAAAATAAATAATGTACAAGATGTTAGAAGAATACTTGATATTTGATGTTGTTAATTTAATAATAATGGTAGGGTAGGGTGTATTGGTATATAATTATCTGTGATTTAGTGACATTATATAAGAATCATTTCAATTTCAGTTCTCTTATTCATAGAATTTGTTTTATTGATTTCAACCATTTCTAAAAAGAACCTTGTATTTAAATTTTTTCTTTATGGAGAATTTTAATTTCATTGAGGTTTGGTATGTGACCAGTAATGTATGTGTGTTCAGATAAAGCAGATTTTTTATTTGAAGTAGTTCATGTCTAGAAATTCTCTTTTTTTAGATTTTGTGATATTTTGTCCAATATTCCTTTTATCACAATTGTTACATAGAATTGAGTTTACTAAATTTGAGTAATTTAAAGTAATAGTTTTATCCTTTGATTTTGATTTTAAATTACCAATCAAATTAACATTCTTTAGGGCTAATTTTACTGGTTCATTTGTACACATTTTAATTATTTTAGTTCTTTGGTGTATGGAAAAGAAGCATAAGAAACATTTGGAATATCATAATTTATGTTATCATTAATATTATTGTTGATGTTATTATTATTAATTCTAATGGTAAAAAGTAATTTGTTTAGAAAATTTGATGGATGGCAATTATCTACAAGGATATCTTTAAGTCTGTGTAAATTTTTATTTATTAACGAAATGATGTACTAAGTTTATTATTCTATTTTTTAAAGCTAAAACTATATTCATTTCATTTTATCTTGCTATGATAAGAAAAATAATTTAAATACCTTTTCCAGTGAACAGGTTTTCAATATCAATCGATAATTAGAATATTATTATTTTGTTTAGTTATCATTGTATCTATAAAAGGTTCACTTCTTTTTCAATTGTGAATTGAAATTTTGGGTGATAATTATTATAAACTGAAAGAATTTGATTTATTTTAATCACTAGAAATGCAGCAAATAATATCATAAACAAATTTTTTTTTAAATTAAAAGTTAAAATTTCTAAACAATGACCTAATAAATCATCCATTACATATTGAGCAATTATTGGTAAAACCCAAACTACCCCACTGTGGTTCGAAAATCTTGTTTATAAAATTTAGTTTTCCATCTAAAAATAGAATATAAACTACGTACATCCTTCTTTAATAAATAAACATTTACACAAACCTTATCCTTGTAGATAATTGCTATGTATTAAATTTTCTAAAGAATTACCTTTTACCATTAGAATTAATAATAATAACATCAACAATAATGATAACATAAATACACAAAATCTAAAAAACAGAATTTCTGGACATTAAGTAAAAGGTTATTTTTCGAAATAGTTAAAATCATTAAAGCAAATTCTATGAATACGAACACTGAAATTAAGCTCTATTTATTCTTATATATTATCACTAAATCAAGTAGATCAACTTTCAGAAGTCTTATTACTGCATGGTTATGATATTGAAAAATAGAGAAAAAATGGTGCATTGTTATTACCCATTGTGAATACTTCTTGTTATTATTAATTATTTTAACAATTAGGCTCTCAAGAATAAAAAATCAAGAACTCACTACCTCAAAAATTTCGGAGAAAGGTATTGCAATGGAGCAAATTTGTAAACCTATCAATAATTCTACTAGTTTTCGAGAAGGTATAAAGGCTACCCATGCTTCGATAGGCAATAGACAGACGATCATTATAACTGGTAATTATTTTTTATTAGTAATAATATTGTAATTGTAATTATTGGATTTTATGTTTTGATGCAACGATGACGCCCTTAAAACTTTTCTCATTCTCAAAATAGGTAATCACTTAATTAGAAGACCCAGCGTCTTTTCGCTTATCGACTTTAATTTCTAATAAGTTTAAAATCTTTTGACCAGCCTCTAATTATCTGATAAGAAATGCTGCCAGGCAGGTTTTTCATACATATTGACTAATAAATTTTGTAAACCAATAGCAACTATATTTGACTGGACCTATCTCAAATGGATACAAAAATTAAGTTTGTTCCAGTGGCGGCTATTCAGCGGAAGTAGGGGAAGTGCCACTTCCTCAAGATAATGTAATTTAAAGAAATGCAATTAATTCATTCATCAGTAAAATAATATAGTTTAAGATTCAATGATAAAATGTTCTTAGTTTAGGAATAATCTGTTTCCCGTTACCCCTCTAATAACTAATAATTCAATTATATTCAAATATTAAAATCAAAGCTTCATAAAACAAGAACAAGAATCTCGCCACCTGCACATGAAGAATAGAACAGAGGTGAACCCATATGAAAATGACTATTTCTTTTCGCGTACGCGCCGATAGCAGTGACACTTTCATTATCATTTGTGTAGAACTTTACGGAAGAGGTATCGCTCGAGAGCCGTCGAGTCATCAAAAGTATAAGCGCAACTAGTTGGTTGCCATGACAACGATGACGTCGTAATGGTCGTACATTTGTTTGGTTTGCAAGGATTGGAAGAGCTGGCGGTAGCACTTCCATTCTCAGATCAACGCGAAAGCACGTTGTTTCGTTTATTGCGAGTTTATTAGGGGACACTCCGCCGTGGATTCTTGGAATTATTTTTTATTTTCATTCAACGGTTGATCCGTTATAGTATTATACAAGAGATATTTTCTATATATTCTAGTTTTAGTGTGTTATTCGTAGACATTTGTATTAGCAACAAAATGATTTGTTGCTAATACAATATGAATATATTTTATTTTTTGATGATTTACCTAAAACCTACCGGTAATAATTATTAACAAATTTTGGCAGTTTGGGCGTGGACCCCAAAAAATTTTCGCTCTTCCCTCTATCGAATATCGATGTCGGCAGCTCTTCCCCACTTTTCAAAGCCGCGAGCCGCCACTGGTTTGTTCGTATTGTTTGTCATGGACTAGGGGCAAGGTACAAACTTTGCTGACTTATGCTTATATAAAATATGCATTTTATTAATATATTTAATAGGTATAAGAGAAAATTTTAATACTTTCACCACTTGACTGCTTCTGTTTTTTACAACTCTTTAGATTATACTGTTTCTCTTTGTATGTTAATGCTTTATATTTGTACGCTCAGAATCCTATTTGACTTTATTAACTCTGTGTCTTCCACAATCTATTTTAACGTGACTTCATCGGGAATTTTTAAATCAAAATTTGTCTGATATTTTCTATGATTTTCATTACTCGGCTATTAAGCTTTATGTTCCGCAAAAAAGTATTCTAAAAAAATAAATGTCCCAAGTGTTTTGATAAAAAATATTGATATCTAGAAAGAGTCCTCTTAGGCGATTTCATTTTACTTGCTTTTACTCCGACTATTTCGAGTTTTCTTGATTAAGGATCTAGTGTCAAAGGCTTTCTATATATTTTTTATGGCAATGACACTCACTCTAAAGGGAGATCCTCCTATGAGCGGTGTGTGTGCGAAGATGCTGATTGACACGGTTCTATATCAGCACCTCTTCGCTTACGCTTTTCATTTTTTTCCACCAAATATTGCAGCCTGTCTTCCATCTAAGACACAATCAACTTTATTAAGATATGCTGCGGCTTTACCGGTCCTAAACGCGAATATGATGGTGTTCCGGATGAATAAACTTGGGCTCACAGTGGGTGAAAGGTTGTGCTAGCCTTGAAATCCCCAGCAGCTTATTAAAAAGTTGAAATCACCCATTAAAATTGTTATATAAACAACATTTTAGAAACACAGCGTCTTGCTTTTCTTTGTTGATGTCTAAACGTTTTTTTTTAAGAATAGCAGTGCAGTCAGACTAACATAAATGTAATTTGTCAGTTTTTGAATTCACTATTAATATTTATCAACGTTCTTTGCTTTATCAGTAAGGCACCTCCTGCTTTTGTCTCACAAATCAGCAACGTTGGTCTTATCTTTGATAGTTAGTTCCAGACCTCACGGATAAGGTAATAACACAATAAATACATATATAGTTTTCGGCGATACTAAAATGTTTGCACCAGCTTCATTTTGTTTTACAGATGTCAGTTTTATAACTTTGAATATTTAAAGTGACGACATAAATAATAAGAAGCAATTTTCTGGGTTTTGCCTTCTCAAGCAAGGGTATTTAATTTGATAAACTGGGAATCAATTTAAGGATTGTGCAGAATATTGTGCATGAGAAAGGCATAATATAATACCGAAAAATAATAAAAAGTGTAAGGGAATAAAGCCAAAAATTGAAGATTTGAGAGAAATGGTGAAACTGAAAATTCGGAATTTGATTTCAAATTTATATAGATCAAAAATCAATGTAACTCTCCTGGTTTAGTATAAATAAAAAAAATAGGTATTTTGGAAATTCAGCTGCTAACGTTATCAAAATTAATATGACAATTAGGTTTTCGCTATAAAAAAAAAGACGAGCCAAAGCTTTTTGTGTGAGCGGTCACAGATAATGAGTCAGCCTCTTCAGTTTTTAAAGAAATAAATATACTGGCAATTACAGATCAAAATTTATAGAAGTGTTCAGTTTTGGGTTAGTTCATCTTAATTTGTAAAAAGTGTAAAAAAAAATGGGAAAGCGGTTTATTATTTTGCATGCCAGTTCTCTAATACACTCATGTGCAATAAAAACGGTCACTACAAAATTTTGATTAAGTTTGAGGCTTCATAACTTTTTTATTTTTAGCCCGATTTTAGTGATTTTTTTAAAGAACTGTAGGTACAACTATCCTTATTAACCTGTTTTTTACACATTTTAAAAAACATTGGTTATTCGACATACTATACGAGGATAATCGAAATGTTGTTTTTTTATCTAATTTCAACACACCCTGTGGAATAATCAAGTAGCAAAATTTTTCCAAAATATCAGTTTTCGTTTAAAGTGATCTATTGTTTACGTTTTGTTTTTTGGTTCATGTCAATACATGCCTTTATTCTCACCCAAATGCAAAATGATCTTGGTTATCAATAATTTAAAGTTTTACATAATTTCTAATTCAATATGAATTCAGTATTTTCTTTGACAAGGTGGCTATGTTGTCCATTGTTATTTGACGCTTTATTGTCAGTTTGACAGTATATTTGTGCATTTACAATGGTTTTAAGTGCTTTATCTTGATGCAAAATAATGCCCGACCACATTCAGCAATGTGCGTAACTGAATATTTGCTAGAAGTTGGGATTGAAAAAATGAACAGGCCAGCATGTTCTCCAGATTTGAACACTATAGAGCATGTGTGGGATATGCTCGGAATACGCGTTAGAGATCCAGAAGTGGTACCAGCGACATTGAACGAGCTTCGTGCGGTACTGCAAGAAGAATGGAGGAATATTCCCCAAGACGATATTCGCGGGCTCATTTATGGCATAGACCGACGTGTGCTGGCCAGTAATTAGAACTAGAGGAGGCAATACAAAGTACTGGTCCATGTTTAAGTTAAAATGTTTAAATTAAGTAAATTAATTTAGAAACAAAATTCACTACCAATTAAATTTTGATTAGTACAATAAAAAATTTAAATCATTGATAAAGAAGATTTTTAGCATTTGTGTGAGAATAAATGCATGGATTGAGGTGAACCAAAAAACAAAACGTAAAGAATAGATGACTTTAAATGAAAACTGGCATTTTTGAATAATTTTGCTACTTGATTATTCCACAGGGAGTTTTGAAATTAGATAAAAAAACAACATTTTGTTTATCCTTGTATAATATGTCGAATAACCAATGTTTCTTAAAATGTGTAAACGACATGTTAATAAGGATAGTTGTACCTACAGTTCTTAAAAAAAATCACTAAAATCGGGCAAAAAATAAAAAACTTATCAAGCCTAAAACTTAATCAAAATTTTGTAATGACCGTTTTTATTGCACATGAGTGTAGAACTTGTTTCAAGTGCGAGCTTAATTTATTAAAGTCTTTAATTGTATTAAACAATGCATCATATTGTTCAGGCATTTTAAATAATTGACCGTCTTTATGTTGGCAGGAAAATAATATTTATGAGTGGCTTCAACCACATAAACAAAATCCTTTACTAACCATGCTCAAATAATAATAACAATCAACCACAGCAAAATCGAATTTTCACTAGGCAAAGCGTAAGCAATGCCATTGAAAAGGCAGTTGCGAACTCTTTTCCCCTCAACAATGGCAAACAAAACGGCAGAGGGCGTGCTAGTACCGGGATTGCGAATGATGGAGCACCAAATGGTTTTACCTATGCTCCCGGAAAAATGTGGCTCTATGTGGGCAAAGCAGCTCAGAGTGTAACGGTGTTGCAGGTGAGGGACTGGATCAGGAAGAAGGGAAATATTTCAGACTCTGTTTTTGAGGTTGAGGCCCTAGAAACTAAGGGCATCTCCAAGGCTTTTAAGGTTGGTGTGGACTCGCAGTACTTTGATACTATATATAGCTGCGACTTTTGGTCTTCTGGCATAGACTTTCGCAGATATAATTTTCGAGTAAGAGGACATTCACTAATTTTCAAGAGAATGAAAATTTTCCAACTCTGACAGACCCTCAAATAAAGTACTAGTTTATTATAAGAGCGTAGAGGTTTAAGAACTAAATTAGCTGAGCTTTCTAACAGTGTAAGCGTATCTGATTATACAGTGTTTATGCTCACTGAACCTTGGTTAACAGATGATTTCTATGATGCTGAACTGGGCTGTACTGGGTATCAAGTATTTCGGAATGATAGAGATCGGATTGCCTCGGGCAAAGTCAATGCAGGAGGTGTGCTTTGTGCCGTTCTGGATTGTGTACGGGCAGAAAGGATTCATGGGGACGATGGCAATAACGCTTATAAGGAACTATGGGTCAGGGCCTCGTTCCAGGACAAAAAGTTTTATTCTGCGTAATTTATTTTCCACCAAATTCTGCAGTAGCGAACTACCAGGCGCACTGTGATAACATTGAAAGACTGAGTGATCTATATTCTAGTGATCTATTTGTACTATCAGGTGACTATACCCTTCCTAGTTTTAATATTTGTAATGTTGTTGATAACAGTACTTTTTAATCACTGCTAATGAAAAGAACCAAATACTGTTGATATGTCATTAGTTGGTCTTCGGCAAGCCAACAAGAATGTACCAAATATTTTTAATGTCTTTTTAGATTTAGTTCTGTCAAATGTCGAAGTTATAAGTGTAAAATGTCCAAATTTTAGCTTTGTGCCATGTGATAAATATCACCCGGCTATTGAGTTGGAATATAAATTTGTTGAGGCACTGGGTGACTCTCAGTATGGGTGTTCTGAGTATGATTTTGAGAAGTGTAACTTTCAGTTATTGAGTAGCATAATTTTGAGCATTCAATGGGATCAGATTCTCTGTCACGATATAAACACGAATGTGTCTATTTTCTATGACTATATTTCTAACGTATTTGAACAACACATTCCAAGGATGTAGTAATTATAAGTTCGCTCCATGGTTTACTCCTGAATTGAGGTAGCTTGTTATGCAAAAAAAGATGCTCACATATATTACATCGCCAATCAATCATGCGACACCTATGCTGTTTTCAGTGAACTTAGATCAGAACGCAAATATGGGGCTAACCGTTGCTATGCAGACTATATCGAGGGGGTAGAGGCAAGCAAGTATTATCACTGACCCCAAGTATTTCTGGGGGTTTATAAGGAATAAAAATGGGTGCAGTGGTATACCGAAAAATGTAAACCTTGGTGACACCGTCGGCTCATCCAATCAAGAAAGCTTTTTGTTCGCAAATTATTTTTCTTCAGTATATGAGCAACAGGCTACTTCCTTGCCACCTACGGATATTTGTGTTCAGGGATCGACTGACTTGGAGTCAGTGAATCTGAGGATTTCAGAGGTTGTGAAAAGGCTTGAAAGTTTGGATATCCGAAAGGGGCCAGGGCCCGACGGCATTTCACCTACGGTCTTGAAAAATTGTGCTTTCTCTCTGGCGAGACCCCCGTGGATGCTTTTAAATCAGTCTCTGAACTCCGACATATTTCCGGATTGCTGAAAGTTATCCTTTATAACACCTAATATACAAAAATATTGAAGACAAAAATGTAGTAAGTAACTACAGACCTACTACCAAACTTTCTCTGATACCCAAGGTGTTTGAAGCCATGGTCACTGATCAGTTGAATTTCTCTTTTAAAGGCATTCTAGCGTCTTGTCAGCACGGTTTTCTAGAGGGCCGTTCTGTGATGACTAATATGATTTCATATCACACATATCTTGTTAATACCTTGAAGGGGAAGTACATGGTTGATTCAATCTATACCGATTTATCCAAGGCTTTTGATCGGGTGATTCACAATATTTTAATGCACAAACTAAAGCTGTATGACTTGCATGGAAATCTATACGACTGAATACGGTCATACCTGACAAACAGGAAGCAACAAGTTAGGATTGAGGGAACCATCTCTCAGCTAATTGAGGTAACATCCGGAGTTCCTCAGGGAGCCTATATTGCACCCCTATTGTTCAGTATTTTTATTAACGACGTTGTGAAATGCTTTCAAAATTCTAAAGTATTGCTATACATACGCTCATAACCTTAAGATTAAGAGTGAAAAATATGCATGATACATTCCTAATTCAGGAGGATTTAAATCGTTTTGGCCGTGGTGTAATGTGAATAGGCTCTCCTTGAATGCAGCAAAATGTAAGTTCATTCAGTTTGGTAGGATGGGAAACGCTATCGACTCTGAGTATCTCCTGGGTGGTTCTTGGATTGGAAAGACTGATGACATAAGGGATTTTGGGCTTGCTGTTTGATGAGAGGCTGACTTTCGTTCCACATATTAACCTGATCTGCAGTAAGGCATTGAGAATACTCGCACGGCAATTAAAACTCTTTAGGTATTGTTGATCAGATCTCACCTTGAATGGAGTGTCCCTATATGGAACCCTTACTATCAGGTTCACATGCATAGAATTGAAAAGATTCAGAAAAAGTTTCTGAAATACATTGCCTTTAAAGTAGATATTCCTCTCTCTGATCTATGTTACAATATGTTAGACTCTAATCTAAACATTCAGGCTTTACATATAAGACGAAGGAATTTCTATTTCACTCTCGCTCACGGACTTATACTGCTTATTAACTGATTATTCAGAAAAGTATCCTATGGACCTCAGTTGGACTATCACATAGGATTAACCGACAATTTGGAAATTTACTGGTTACATCAGGTATAAGCAGAACTCAACAACTACAACCTCTCTTAAACGACTCTTATGACTCCAGAAAAGTAATTTCTATTACTTAATCTTTATATATATTGCCCTTGGCGCATAAACGATAATTGAACGTAATTACGTCTCAATTAATTAAAGATAAAAACGAGGTAATCTCTTATCTCGCCTTGAGAGATGAATTAAGATAAAAGATAAAGAGAAAACCAAGTAAATTCACATATGTGAGTCAACCCCTCATAAATGTAAATTAAGGTCGATACATCATTGCTGAAACGCGACCGGCAAGTGCTAATGATTATATGCTTGGTGTTACAAAGTCAACTGAAATATTAATGAAATAAGCCTGAAAAACTATGATCAACATTACTACAAAGGAAAATCCAAAGAAATTCTACCCAATTCCAATTAACTACCTTTACAGGAACATATAAATTACGCTCCGAGAATCTCTCAAATAATGCTGTTCAATTTAAATGAAAATATTAAAAATTATATGGGTGACCACTAAACGATGAAATAATTACGTTCTCGTAAATTGGGATTAAACCTCTGTCAAATTACATGAATTCGACTAATAAGATACACAATTATCCATCAACAAATCGGTATTTAAACCTAATGGCCACTACAAAAAAAAATTTGGATTATTGAAATCGCAAATCACTCGAAAGTGCAATACAAAAGTGCTAAATTCTTACTTTAGCGAAATATGATTAACCGAATCAGAAACGATTATCAATTCTGTATTTGAAATATGGAAAATTTAGCGAAATGTATGCAAGATGAATAAAATATTTTAAGATCAAATTATTAGCACTTACTGGTTCAACCGTTGCCACAAAGATGCCCGACCTTCCCTTCAAAATTTTGTACGTTCAACCTATTCTGATTTTCAATGTTCTCATTTGATAATTTAGACCATGTGACCACTACCATGGGTCATGCGACGTCAAATCAAAGAAACACACGATATATACTAATTATAGTAATCCGTTGTGGTTAAATGCTTAAATTACAGGCATCGAATAGCGTACTACGTCCTTCAATTACCAACTATACGAGATAAGCCCGTTTCCGAACAGATGGCACTCACTCAATAAAGAAACCTACAATGACACGATTCCGAAAATTATGGATATAAATCTGTGTACCTGTTCTTCTTAAATAGTTAATTGTGCGAAATACATCCATTCCCAGATAGGTGTCACTGCCGATTAATATACCGAACATCGAAAACCATTGATAAATAGATAGAATTTAGTGGAGCGGAATAGACTGATATTTGATAATTTATATTCCGTTACAATTCAATTTTGGCATTGTTGAGCTTTAATGTACCGTATCTAGTTTTTCGGAGTCCCAGACTTTTCAATGAGAACTTTCATAGAACAAACTATGGTCATAGCTCGGTAGTCGACAGGTTGATGAGGATAATGAATGAAACTGATATTAAAATGGATTTGTTTAATATAACTGAGAGTTCGCTCAGGGCCAGACTGAGATATTCCCACTAGATCTTTTTATACTTTATTTTCTTTTCTGTTTTCTTCTCTTTTCTTTTCGTTTTTCTTATCTTTCTTTTTTTTTTTGGTCTTTGTTGTTTGTTATGTTGTAATAAAAAGAAATTAAAACGGACAAATTTATAAACTGTAATAACTGCCGTCATGTTTATGTTTTTTTTTATATTTTCATATTATGTATGAATGCAATGTTTACCTACATTTTTGATTATTTTATGTTGTAAAATATTGTATTATTGATGGTCTGTAATAAACTTTGTACATTTGAATGGGCAAGTCCCGTAAATAAATAAATAAATAAATAAATCGGAACTCGTATCAATAGCAAAAAAAAAACCAAAATATATGCAGTAGATGAAGTATTGCGTAAACATGGCTTGACGTTTGTACGACTGTCGCCATATCATGTCATTTTAACGCAATAGAACATACCGATAATTACTAAGGACTGGCGGAATATGTCGAAGTAGCGCCGAAGATAAGTCAGAAGATGAGAGCTTTGCAGATTTTGTAAGTAAGGATGAAAGTGTTTATAATTATAAACGGGCTTCTTCGCTTATACTTTTTAGTACTCTTATGTGTTTCTTTCTATATATATTTTTCGATAGTCCCTAAACTAATTCCTTTTTCCTGGTATATTTTTAGATAATTATGCTGTTGTTTATTTGATTCATATGATTAATGACCTTTGAGCCCCCATGATATCACCGATTCTGATTATATCGGGATCGTGTCAGGTCTATTGAAAGGGTTCGAAAAAATTGTTTAAGATTTATTGCTTATAAGTCAAACTTACTTGACGATTTTTATTGGAGCGTGTTTCAAACAAATACTTTTGGATTCTCTTGACTTCCACAAACAGTTATTGCGATGTCTTGAATTACTTGTTAAAATTATAAACAGTGTTACTCATCCTTATTTATGTTTCGCCCAACACTACCCGCTCTGCAACTCGTCTTATGTATGTCTTTGTATGATTGCTACTCTAGCCGATATCCAGAATCACTGTGATCCACCTCAAAATTCTAAAATGCAAAAGTTAGCGATGGTTGAAGAATGGATGGACAGTGTAATCGCTCGGCCTAGCATCGGCGACCAAACTATAAACGACTCTATGGTGGTCAACATGGACGATACACTACTCAGCAAGAGCGAATTGATGACTGAAACTCAAGAAGATGATTCTATGGAATGGGATGTGAGTAAAATCGATGATATTAATGTGTTAATCCCAATCCAAACTAAAATATGATATACTGCGCTCTAAAAAAATCATATCAATATGCATTTTATTAATAAGTTGATTTTCCAGGAGGTGGCTGAGCCGTCACAGAGTGTTACCAAGCCTTCTGAGTCTGCACCTGCGAATGGGCTACAGAAGCAGGATATTATCTGTGTAGTGACAGACACTAACGTATTTATGCACGATTTATCAAAAGTGAAGGATCTGTTAAATTTGAAAGTTGCAGGTGAGTCATAAAGTCCAGGGTTGTTAAGTTTCAAAAAATAATGGTAGCATTACTTCTTCAAAAAAGTGATGACTCGCTTTTTCTTTGCATCAGGCCTTAATAAAAATGAAGCCTTAACGTGGGGAGTTACCACATTAAGGCCTTTTTAATAATGCGTTTTCAGGCAGTCAGCATGGATTTATTCAAGGACGGTCTACTGTTTCTAACCTGTTGATTTTTAGTGACTATCTGTCGGATGCTTTGGAGGATCGACAACAGATTGATGTTGTCTACACTGATTTTGCCAAGGCGTTCGCTAGCGTTCAAATAGATGTTTTAATTTATAAGTTGCAGGTTCTTGGAGTGAATGGCTTATTGTTGGCATGGTTTAAGGATTATTTATCGGGTAGAAGGCAAATTGTAAAAATTAAAAACTTTCTCTCTCACGAAATATGTATTGATTCTGGTGTCCATCATGGTGCTCATCTGGCAACCTTATTATTTAATATTTTTATAGACGATATTGTGGAAGAATTTAAATACTGTCACTGTCTGCTTTACGCCGATGATTTAAAAATCTTTAAGATTATAAATCATCGTGATGACTGCCTGAAATTGCAATCTGACTTGAATACCTTTTCTGAATGGTGTTTGTCTAATGGTATTGAGCTGAATATTGACAAATGTAAGATTTTGACTGTATCAAGGAAGAAAAATAATGTAATTTTTGACTATACTCTAAACAGCCCTTCTTCGGATAGAGTTAATGAAATTAAGGATTTGGGTGTCTATATAGATAATGAACTTCGTTTCAGCTTTCAACTAAATTATGTCAGAAACAAAGCTCTAAAATTGTTAGGATTCATTCTTCGTGCCTTCAGAGGTTTTGACAACATTATATGTTTTAGAACTCTAATTGTTCATTTGTAAGATCAATTATGGAATATGCAAGCTCTATATGGTCACCACACTATAATATTTACATAGAGTCGCTAGAAAAAGTTCAGCATACATTTTTCAGATTTGTGGCATTTAAATTGAGAATACCCATTGAACAACTCAATTACATAGAAATTCAAAATCTCTTAAACATAAGATCATTAAGAGTTCGTCGCTCACAAACAGATTTATATATTTTGTACAAAATCGTTAACAGTCTTATAATTTGCCCAGAGCTTTTGAATCTCATATCCTTTCATGTCCCACAAAGAATTGTTCGCGACTCTTATTTATCTTTTATAAAATTTCATGGAACTACTTATGGCATGCAGAGTCCTTTAACGAGAATGTGTAGACTTGCTAATGATAATTATAGCAAACTGGATTTTTTTAATATGACACTGCCTAGCTTTTGACATTTTGTTAGAAGTCTCTCCTTGTAAATTTTGGTTAAATTTTAATTAAGTGATGCTAGCGCTTTGTTCCTGTGCTTTATTACCTTTTTCCTATTCCTACTTTAATTTTTGATGTAAACATTTTGTGATTATTGTATAATCTGATTTTGTTGTAAAATTGGGAAACCGTTATTATACCATTTATTTATTTATTAAATTTCGAAACATTTTCATTAATCCATTTAAATCGCTTATTTTACAGGTGACCGGAAACTAAAAATCTATGTACCATGGATGGTGCTCAAGGAATTGGATTTTAATAAAGATACTTCCGGGCAACCTAAAAAATCTCTGGCGCTGGCAGGACAAAAATTTATAAACAATCACATGGAACAACCAGATTCTAAAATTATAGGTAAGCAAGAGTTATTAAAGCATTTTCAAAATAATGGTAGTGAACATTTGCCCCTATGTGCCCTGTGGACTGGACAACTTAATTCACTTCACTTCATAATATGCTTTATTGTGAAAGATAAAGAGTCTTATTATCAAAGTAATCCTTCAATCCTAACGTGCAAGTTAACGTTAAGGAACACCGGGCGTTAAATTCTGACGCTGGAGTTCTCTGGTGGCTAGTTTGTTAGTCTTATTTTTTACACAAATGATATTGTTTAACTTGAGAATATGCGAATTCGTTTGTGAATAACTGTAATGATTGTTCCAGTATGGCCACTTTATCATTCTTGCAGGTAGACGCATGTTTAGATAGCATTCTAGAGCATTCAACAGCTCATCAGGATTGACAAGCTGACTTGTTTTGTTAATTTTATTGTCGATTTTATGAAAGTCATCATTGATGCCTGCAGAACTTACATTTACATTTGAATCCCTCTTTTTTGGTTTATTCGAAGTAACGTTTTTGTAGTTGAACTACACTACTCTGAGTCAAGGTCAAGATTCATTTAAAATTAAGGTAGGCTTCTTTTTCATGGTATAATTTTCCTTCGAGCCGTTTTTTATTTTGGCTAAACTAACCTCAACATCTTTCCTTTTCAAGACAAACGAATTTTGTGGATTTTTCACCCTACGAGTGTACTCTATGATTTCTTTGACCAGGCATCTTTTCAAGTTTGCCATTCTTTGACTTGTTCACAGTTTAATACTATCGAGCTTTTTTGAATACTTGTCGATAAAGCTTGACATTTGCAGTTCGTTTTTTAGGACTTTCATAATGACTGGTAAACTAGCCCTTTATTATTGAGATGGGGTACGCGGTTTCGCATTTCTTAGACATTTTGCATATTTATCACATAACTTGCATTTACAGTGGTCTATATAGATAGCTTTTACTTTATATACTTTATTTTGAAAGCAATTGTATTATGTCTGCCACTAACATTCAGACATATCATGGAATATACAGTGTGTCCGTAAAGTAACGGATAAATTCGATAAAAATTCACCTATGGTTTTTTTGCAAAAAACGCTCTGACATGTCAATTAGTATTTTTGATTCCGAATCTTGTGACATAAAATGTAAGTGTCCCAAAAAAGCATGGCAGCAAGAAAAATGTTTTTTTTTTTTAATACCCTATAATATTATTATTTATTTGAATTGTGCGAAGTATTCTAGACATATTTCATGTATAATATCCTATGCCTATCTCCAACTGTTTTTGAAGTATTGTCAGTTGAAGATCGACAATTTACCAAGTTTGACGGCCTATAAAATCTAGTGTCAAACGGTAGCTTATAAAAAACCAAGATGGGAAAGTGCAAACGATTTTGCTCTATCTTTAGCCGTTTAGATTTTATAGGCTGTCAAACTTGGTAAATTGTCGATTTTCAACTGTAAATATTTCAAAAACAGTTGGAGATAGACATAGGATATTATACATGAAATATGTTTAGAATTCTTTGCACAATCCAAATAGGTAATAATATTATAGGGTATTCTATTTAAAAAAAAACATTTTTCTTGCTGCCACGCTTTTTTGGGACACTCTATATACTTACATTTTATGTCACAAGATTCGAAGTCAAAAATACTAATTGACATGTCTGAGCGTTTTTTCAAAAAAGGCATAGGTGAATTTTTATCGAATTTATCCGTTACTTTGCGGACACACTGTATAATATTCTCCTTCCATGGTTTTCCTCTTAAGCTACGCCTCCGTGGACCGACACAATTTCTATTTAAAATTACCTGTGTCAGGAAGTAATTTCAAATTATGGAATCTAATGATTTAACCAAGATAAAAGAAATGGTGTGATGCGAATTATGTGAGTTTAAGGGCCATTACTCTGAACCCTGATTAGTCACTTTAATCGCTCGTTAAATGAATCAATGTTTTGGATATCATACATCAATTTGATGTCGTACTAACGTATATTCATTCAAGACACTGATTAATTTAGTGTGCTATTAAGGTGACTAATCAGTATGTCAATAAAACTAGTGCATTGACCTTTAAGTGTTATATCACTGGTTTAAGTCTACATCGTAATATATTGAAGAATTCGACAGCTGTTAAGTTTTTCGTGAAGGCATATTGACAACGCATGATGAAATTATATAAATTATAAAATATATTTATTTCTCTCTTTAAGAATCTGATTTACATTAAAGAATTCAATTTGGTCAATTTATTTCATTATCTATATAAAATCAAATATTAGACTGTAATTTAAATACTAAAGTTTTTACTGAGGAATTTTTACAGAACTCTCATCATATTATATATAATGGTTTTTAAACTGTCTAAAGCCAAAGCAATTTAAGGCAATGGCCCTCTTAGGATTTTTGTTTATTTGTAGCAATAGGAAATTACAATAACTCTTAATGCAGGTAATTAATAACAATAAGGATAAAAATTTATACAATTTCCGTAAAATGTCTAATAAATTAAAACAATGGTAATAGCTTAGAACTAATTATACTATCTTTCTAACTCTAGTTAGTAAAAGTTTTGCATTTATTTGTCTAATAAGAATTATGTCTCACTATTGCTAAAAATTTAGCACACAATGGTATTTAGAATACTGTGTGTGTGCTATTTACTATTTAATAATTACTTAATTGAGGTTTTTGCAAGGGTTTATTATCAAATGTAAATGAAACATATAATATAATAATATAATAGGTAGTAGGTTAAGATCTTAAATGAGAACAAAAGACATAGTTATTAACTTAATTTCAATATCTTGCATTTTGCACTAGACTATGATATTATCAGAAATCCATTCGCATATTTCTCTTTTAACTTTTTGGTTAGGGTGTAATCTTATATTTAAAGGCATCATATTATACATCTTTGGTCCCGTGCAATAAATATGATTTTGACATACATTATGTTTTGAGATTTGTACAGGGACATTATTTATTGATGCAAATCTTGTGTTTAGTTCGTGGGTCACGTTTTCTTTATAATAATTGAATGTCAACATAAATCTTATTATTGATTTTATGTAAAGTTGATATGGTGTAAATAATTCGCTCTTTTTATAAACCAATTTTGTGAGGTATCCTTTGTTTTTAAATATCATAACTTTTATTGCCCATTTTTGTGCTATCTGTCATTTATGCATTATGGTTGTGCCTGCATTTCCTCATACTGTTATACCGTAATTAATAATAGATTCGGCAAGAGCGAAATAGACTGTTTTTTAAGTTTTTAATGTTAAAATATGTCTCAGTTCATAAAATTTAACAATTGATTTTCTAATTTTGTTTGTGACCCATTGCACCTGTTCTTTCCAGTTTAAGTTTCTATCAAGAATAACTCCTAAGTATTTTATACTAAGTTGCCTATCTATTGTTTGAGTGCAGTTGCATGTTTTATTGTTTGGTTGTCACTGTGTATTGCGCATTATGAGAGATTGAAATGCAGGAGAAGAGCGTGGTGAGAGAGAAAAGGCAACAAATTTTGTTTTATGGATGTTTAAGGATAGCAATGATTCATCAAGCCATTTTTTAAGATTTTGTAAGGCTAGTTCAGCAAAGCAATACGCACTATCATCATCCAACACCGAGAGAATTCCGTTAATATACAAATTAAAAAGTACAGGGGAAAGGACTGTACCCTGCGGTAGGCCGATGTTTGTCACTTTTTTCGAGCTTTTACATCCAGAAATATTGACATATTGCCCTCTGTTTGACAAATAAGAGCTAATGATGAGCTTGGGAACTCCCGTCATTCCGAAGACTTCTAAAGCATCAAGCAGAGCCCGATGCGGCACAGTATCAAATGCTTTCTGCAGGTCTAAAAAGATGGTTAAAACTTTTTTCCCTGATTAGGATTTCTTAATTTCTTCTTTGTGACCCTACAAAGTGCCTTCTCCGTGCTCAGACCCTCCCTAAACGCAAATTGGTTCTCATTCAAAATTTTGGTTTTTTCAAGGAACTTATTTAATTTATATTTAAAACACTTTTCTTTGCTGACCGTGCTAATTAGGGCAATTGGTCTATAGTTATTTGTAAATTTGCTATCGCCCTGTTTGTATAATGGTTTGATTACTGTGGTTTTTAATTTCTGTGGGAAGATCCCGGTGCTAAAGATAACATTAATGATGTGGTCTAGAGGTCTAATTAAAAGATCCTTGTATTTTTTAATTAAATTAGAGGAAATATCATCCTCCCCTCCCTTAACTCCCTCTTTTAGGCTTCGTATTTGTTTTAAGATATCTCTGTCAGATATTGGGTTTTATAAGAATGAATTTACTACTCTGACCCTCCCTGACTGTTTATTTATTTTACTTTTTTGGACTTTTTCTGCCAGTTTTTTTCCCCACATTTACAAAAAAATCATTAAATTCATTAGATATTTGCACTTTGTCTCTTTGTTCTATGTTACTTTTGTCTACAATCCTATTTATACCCAGTTTGACCTCTTGGTCACCAGTGGCCTTTTTAATAACATCCGAGGGTAAGTTGTGATTTTTTGCATTTTTTTGTGCTAGATTTTTAAAATATAGTTTAATTAGCATTTTCAATTGTTTTTGAAAGTATTTTTCTATAAGTTTTATACCTATTTAGAAGTATTTGATTATTGTTTGTTTTACATTGTTTTTTTTTTAATTTATCCCTTGTTCTAATTGACATTATAAGGCCACAAGTAATCCAGGGTTTCAACCGCCTTTTTTTTATTTGTTATAGTAACATTTGTGGTACAGTCAAAAATCATCTTGTTAAATATCAGTACACGTATCACTGTCCCAAGATTGGAGAACACAATCCCATCCTGTTTCTACTAGTAGTTTACTTAACTTTTCATGATTTAGTTTTTGGTTATATTAGTAATGTTTGTTATTAATTTAGATTTTATTGGTATACTTAGCAAGATAGCATCGTGATCAGTATGCTTATGTTCTAAAATTACAGCAGATATGTCGTAAAAAAATGTCATTCTTACATCTTACAAAGAAGTGGTCTAAGCAGCTTTCGCTGGAATCTCCGGATCTTGTTTCCCTATTTATCATGCTAGAGAAGCCATAGCTTTGCATTACTGTTTGATATTAATTAGTCGCTTCATGTTCACTTGACAGTAAGTCAGTCAATGTTTATATCACCAGTGAAAATATACATTCGATTGTTTTCAAACAACGTTCTTTGCCAGATGTTGCTTAAGTTCACCAAAAATTCTTCTTTAGTGGTTGAAAAACACCTGTAAGTTGCAAAAATGTCCATGGTTATGTTGTTTTTTTTGAATAGTTACTTTGGCCATTTAAGGTGTATTTTTGATTTCTACTTCATAATTTAGACAGTATTGTTGTTTAACAAAGATTGCACAACCATCACTTTTGTTGAGTGTACTATTATTAAAATATGTGTTGTACCCTTTTATACTTACGTTAAGTATATTGTGGGTTTCAGATAGTACTATGATATCAAAATCTATTTTTGTAGATTCCAAAAAAAACAAAAACTCATCAAAGTTTTACTTACTTCTAATATTAACGTATTAATATTTTCACTACTCACACTGTTAATTTTAGTAAGGTCATCCATTACATATAATAGTTTAGCAAGTTTTGTACTTATATTGTATTTATTAATCTACAAACGAAACTTATTTGTGCTTGTGTATTTCAGATCTAATTTTCATTGGTGGATCATTATCATTTTTCTTTAAGTAGATCATACCTAGGGTTACCAGACGTCCCGTATTTCCCGGGACGTCCCGTATTTTTGCCATACATTTAATTGTCCCGCCGGGACAGCTGATGTCCCGTATTTCGGCAATGTGCCACAAAATGTCAAAATCAATCAAAAAATGCACGCCCGGCGCGCATATATTTTATTCTTAACCATCTACAAAAATCCTTTCGCCTGACGAGTCCTGGGCTTGCGTAAGCACATAATTCCTGATGAGTAGATGCCTTTATGGTCCAGAGAATTGCTTTCAGTATGCCTCGTGGCTCAGTGGTTCAATGCTGTGTTTTTGATGGATTAGATTCCAGCGGCAAGACATACGTTTTTTAAAGGTTATGTTTGTAAACCCTTTTTTTCTAGATTCTGAGCCAGCCTTGGGTTAGTTTGAGTTAATTTTGTTTGGCACTCTGGAGCGAGCGAAGCGAGCGTAGAGCCATCCGTGAAGGAAAAAATACAAATTACAAATACAGGCGAAAGGACTCGTGTAGATGGTTAAAAATAAAATTTCTGCGCCCGGCGCTGCTGTGCTTGACAAATCGATTGTTTGACTTGAAGCCAGACTGCAACTTATGAGCCTGACCAATAATACAATGACTTGGTTTGTTTTCTATTAAGAGGTTTGTTTATTATTTTGGAATGTCTAATATTTCACTTCACGCATAGCCCTCCGCTCGCTACCGGCGCGCAACCAACAAAAGCTATTGGCGTGCCCAAAATAAAGAAAAAAACTTTTTACAAACATAACCTTCAAAAAATAAAAGGAAACATCGAAGGGAATCGAACCCAGGGCGCCGCATCACAGACTCAGCATCTAACCATTGATCCACCAGAGCATTTGACGGCAATTAATTGCACCGTAAAGACATGGGTCAACTGAGTGCCATGCGTTATTGGACAGACTGTTTAGTTGCCATCCGGCGGCTATCCGTAAATTGTTCTGTATCACCGCGGCTTTCAAAAACGCGCGCGCGAGCGGCTGACTCAAGGTGGGTTCTCATGAGCGCATTTGAAGCGGACTCAACTTGACAGCGCAATACGTTCGTTTCGGCGTACTGATCTCGACCGACCATACAAATATTTCTATGCGACCGACAGTCTGTTTCATCGTTTGACAGCTTTACAAGGCACTGTTTTTAATAAGTGCCAAATGGGTACTTTTTACCTTGCTTTTTACTCACCTGGTTGCTTGCCATTTTCCAAGCTAATTTTAATTAAGTAATGTTAAACGGACAGGATTCTTTATAGAGACATAAATAAAATGAAAAATTTAAAATTAACTAACGAACCACAGCAAGAAATCAACAAAACAGAAAACATTCAATATCCAACCGTCAACACTGCCACTAGTGTCACTTTTGAACGCCATCAGTACATCGTAGAACGCTAGTGCGCTCTGTGCATAGTCCGCTCATGAGGACTAACCCATAGATACGGGTTATAGGGACTAACCTTCATACTAACGGTTACAGAAAGCTTGCGAAGAGCATTCCACCGCCTGACAAGTCTTGTAATTTGTAGCTTTGGGTACGATTAAAACTTTCCCAAATTTATCTTGTTTCATTTGTCCCGGGCAAATCAAGAAAATCCCGTATTTTTTATCCTTTGTCCCTTAATGTAACAAAAAAAATCTGGCAACCCTAATCATACCGTTGATGCAGAAAGCCGCTTTGTATCCTGTGTTAACCTAAAACTCGCTGACTTTTTTTGAATAGATTGCGTTTAGTGATTGGTAGGTCTTCATTTAGGTAGATTTTTCTGTCACCTCCCTGTAGGCCACATTTTGCAAGGTTCACTCCTTTTTGTTTTTTAATACTTTTTAGAACTTCATTTCTTGTGTAGCGATCAGTGAGTTTGATTAGAATGGGTCCATCTCCTTCATTTTTTAGTCTAAATTATCTACAATGTTTGCTGGGGTTACTTCAGCTTTAATTGCCTTGAAAACTTTTGTTGCAATTTGTTGTGTATTGCGTTGTTGGTTGTTTGGATACACCTACAATAATGAGATTGTTTTCCTTTTCTTTTAGTTGTGCTTCATCCAGTTTGGTTTCCAGTTCATTGACTCGCCGGTTTAGGGCCGTCGTTATCCATTTTGAGAGCTTTGTATTCCTTAGATATAACTTCGAACTTAGATTTCTGATCTTCAACAGACGCTGACATGTAGTTCATTGACCTTTCCATTTCCTCAAACTTCACGTCTATTTTTCGTTCCATGGGGGCAAGGGACGGCGCACGACGGCGCCAGAAACTGCTGGAAGCTATCTTTGATTATCGATTTTAGTTTTTTCTCATCCATTTCAAGAAAATTTTCCGATTTATCACTGTATTTACGGGGTAGAATATGAATTGTTATTGAATGTTAAATATCGGGCCCCCAGGAATGCAATTTTAGAGAAAAAGCTTTTGTTTTAAATTCCGATGTGATTATTTGTACTCCCGAACAATTTTATATTAAATTTGTTTCAGTCCAATCCGTGAATGTTGTATGTAGGCAGATGGACCTAGGAAAAGATCCAGATGATAAAATATTGGCTTGCTGCTTGCAGGCCAGAAATACATACGAATCTGTGGTAAGTAACTAAAGTAGAAAAATGGACGCTTCATCATCTAAATTATCTAATAGAGTTGCTATTTTTAAAAATAATTTGCGCATTTCTATAAGGTACTTGCTATCCACTTGCCGATAATAGGTAAGAAGACAAAGGAAACAAATACAGAAAATATCTACCTATTCTATTCATGTCCCTGTTTACCAATTTTTATTTCACCCGAATAATGTTTCCTCTTTGTATCAGCAGAACTTTTAAAGTGAAATTAGTAGGTTCTTTGACTGAATGGATAACATATTTAAATATGATAAATCAAAATTATTTTCTGCATAATATGGCAAAACACCTACAAATAATTTACAAAGCATTTTGAAAATGTTTTAAATTAATTCATTATAATTATTTTATTATTACTATTCGTGTTTCTAAATATGTTTCTCTAAAATAGATTCATACAATTTCAAATTTAAACAAACACAACATAAATAAAAAAACACGAATGTCAAAATACAATACATTTTTAGATACTATTGAGTAACGACGTTGGTCTACGCATTAAAGCCTTAGCCCATAACTTTAAGGCATATTCGCCGAAAGAGATTTTGGGAAAGTTGAGGGGCAGCAAATTTCTGAAAATCAAGGTCCGTTTGCAGGCTCTCTTATCCCAGATCATTTTACATTCCTGCAAGGAAGCGTACGGTGAGGCATGTTGCAAGATGGAAATGTTACAAGGCTGCCCATGGTCCTTTGAAGGATGCCTTAAAAGGTTTGTTACTTTGTGATTTTCTATTTAATAATTTATTGACTTTGCATTAAAATGTCTTTTTGTATCTTTGACTCTTTAAAATTTTCATTGTAATGGTACCACATAAATATTTCTTATCTTTAGTTTGTCAAAATTTGTAAAAATATTATTAAACCTTATTGAGAAATATTTGAGATTAACTTTAAAGTATAATAACAGGCTATGGTGTAATCCGTACAGTGGTTAGTCGGTCGATTGGATAGGTTAACATGCAGGGTATCCTAAAAGTCTTAATTACACGGAATTAAGGAAACCATACTCCAGAAGTCTCATATGTACCGAGAAATATATTACCCATTGTTGGAGGTAAAGTTCTGTTGGGGTTATGAAAGTCAACAACCTAAATACAAGCTTATATTGAATGTACCTAACTTTAGAAGTCCCAAAAAGGGAAGGCTAGAAACTCCAGGTATCTATGTTAATCAGTGTCCAATCGCAAGAGAATGATTTAAAAACATCGTATTAATTCAAAGATTAATGCCTGGCGTGAGCACCAGTATTAGTTTAACACGAAAAATGCAAAGTATTATAATGTTTGAGGCTATTTAAGATCTGAAGTGTTGACAGTGACGCCTGAGATCAGGCGGTTAGGAATACTTTCGCAATAGTATTTTTAAAACTCATCAAACTGATTGACACTCTCGTGTTATACATTATGTGAAGAATATTTTAAGCCACTCTCGCGAAATATTATGTGGCGTATTATTGAGCGCAATTCCGGATTACTCGACATAACCAAATTATGCCTATCGGTTATGTTGAGTGACCTAGAAAGTTTTTCACAACATCTCAATAAATATACACATACAGATCAGAATGTCTCCTGGCTAGAAGGAGCACGTACCCAGCGTCCAATTTAAGGTATTAGCTGGGTAATTCGTTATTGATGGAGGTAACGGCGGTACCTGGGGAACACATTTTTGTAGAGCTTACCTTCATTTTTATTTTCCTATCAGAGACTTTCCTGGGGGTTAAATTACGCGTTGTGACTTGAGTGGAAAGACCAGCATGTTATTCAGATTTCAGATCACCTGATTTATGCTTCTGGTATTATTTAAGGAAAAAGGTGTTAATAACCAACCACGAGTTAGGGCAAGGGATTATCGAAGTTTGGGGTAATATAGCACCCGAAATAGTGGTAAATTTGGGGCCCGAATTCGATTACAAACTATATGACTGATGATATGGTGGGGGTTTTGAGCATATCTTAAAATAAAAACAAAAACTAAATGAGTTGAATATGACTGTGGCTGATTTTTTAGTGGCACTTAAATTTAATATTGCTTGCACAGTGTGTGTTGAAGACTTAACCGTATGTCTAATAAAAAGTGCCAGATAAATCCAAATAATTCATAATAGTGAAAGTAGAAAGGTCTGGCCTTCTTCTCGATATTCTTATTTTAATAACGACGCTAAAACCTTTCTGTTTTAACAATTTCTGAGATTCAACTGAATAAAGGGTTGTATATAAGATGTTAAAGCTCAAACCCCTGGCATCACCACCAGAAATGGCAGTAAAAATATAATTAAATACGTAAAAAAGTTGAGATGAAGTTTTTAAATATGAGTTATTGTGCTAATTGCATAACTTTTCGAATGCCAACATACTTAATATGTATCTGCTTAAAATGAAACATAACGCTTTCAACTAAGAGTGCCTTTTTTGTATTTTTCAGGTTTAAGAGATATTGGAGTACCGTATTTAGCCAGCTACTGCTAAAGCAGTGCTTAAAAACCATAGAGGAGCTTATATCGTTTACTAACAGAGGTTGGTATTTTATCATTTCACTAATTGTATTTTAAGTATGAATTTCTACCGTGTGTGTTTTGCTGAAAGTCTGATTTAAGAGTTACCATTTGCCACTATCACATTTTTACCAGTTGCTGTTGAGTCGTGAAACCAATGGTCTTCGAAATACTTAAGTAACTCAGCTTAAGTATAGTTATCACAACATTGCCAACATTAACCTTAAAAGGGAAAGTGTATCTCAAAATATATCGCCTTGGTTTTTGGCTATCTGTAATGCATTGTAATAAAACCTCATTGTTGGATATCTGAAGGGTCTACAGGATGACCTAAATACAATTATTTGTGCATATAAATGCTGTCTCTTTTATCAGAGCAGGGTAAGTTTAGTTATGCCATTGTTTGACACCCTTGTTAATTGACCACAAAGCCGATGCAAGTAGGATATATTTGATAATGTAATCAGTTTTGAGAAAACCGGTGTATTGTGCGTTTAATTTGTTAGTGTTGAGCGTGAGGTGCACAGAAATAGTAGTGTTCAAATAGGTTTTTATTATGTAGCGCCCGTGGCAAAATCTAGTAGAAGGAATCTAAATCACTTGTTATTAGATGAAAATAAAGTGTTAATAATCTGTATGAATAATTAATAAATAAAGGACTCATCAAGCAAGATGCTTTGAAGGAAACTTGTTTACTTACAAAAATTCCAATATCGTCTATAAAAGATTGTTAGCAGTGAAAGAATGACAAAAATGAAGAAACGCAATGATTTTGAACATCATCATTTAGACGATTGTCAACAAGATCATATGATGAACAACAGTAATTCACCTTGGGTCACAAAAGCAGTTTGGAACCCACCCTGTTCAAAACTGCTTGCTGTTGTTTGCAAATAATATTAAGGATTCAGGCGTGGACTACCATGAAGACGCAAGTGCGGAATTTTTTGAATACTGGTTGGAAAATTATCGTTTTAAGTGTCTTCAACAATAGGGCTATTATAATGGATCACGCAAGTTATTTTTATATATATATATTTTTTATAGCAGTGGCACACACTTTAAAGTGAGATCCTACGGCGCTCGACGAGCGGTGTGTGCGCGAAGATGTTGATTGACACGTTTCTTGAATAGTTGTAGGTGGTAATTAAGGGGAAACAGATGTCCTGGGAGTGAGTTCCACAGTGATGCAGTGCGCCAGACAAAGGAGTTCTTGTAGAGCGATGTTCTAGGTGTTTCCAGTTGTACGACGAACTGGTGCGTTCTTGCCGTCTGTCGTGAATGTCTGAAAGGCGTTGCCAGGGGCGTGATGAGGCGGGCCAAATCCTGGGAACATCTGCCGTAAAAGTATCGGTAAAGCAGGGACATCTCGGCCACATGTCTGCGGTGTTCCAGACTATCCAGATTCAGGGTCAACTCCGGGTCGCCGACGAGACGCACAGCTCTCCTCTGAATGAAATCCAGCAGCATTAGAGTGTGCTTTGCGACACCCCAGATGTGTGAGCAAAATTCTAAGCACGGTCTTATTTGCGCTTTGTCGAGCATGAGCAACTGCTGCGGTGTATACAGTTTTTTGTTGCGAAATAACGCACCAAGCTTCTGAGATGCTGATTTTGCGGTATTAGCAACGTGGTCATGCCAGGACATATTGCTGTTGACCGAGACACCCAGTAATCCGATTGACGAGGATGAAGGAATGGTCGATCCTGTCATAATGATGTCAGGGCCCGCCGTATTGGCCCTCTTGGTAAACGTGGCTGCTTGGGTCTTTGCTGCATTGAACGGTACCAAATTTATGTCGCCCAAAGTTTGACGGTAGTTTGTTGAGCAATCCGTCATGCCAAACTCTGTCGAATGCCTTCGAAATATCCAACGCAATCTCTCGAGACTCTCCGTAGTTCTCAATTGCCCTACTCCATAAATGAGTGACATAAGCCAATATATCTCATGCCGGTCTCTCTTTGCGAAAGCCGTATTGCTTATCGCTGATTATTATGTTATGCTCGAGGTCCTTGAGTAGTTGCTGATTGACTACACGTTCCATGACTTTGGTGATTATTGAAAGCAAGGCAATTGGGCGATAGTTTGAGGGCGTGGTTTTCTTGCCTTTTTTGGAACAGGTTGCACTCGAGCAACTTTCCAAGAAGATGGGTAAATCCCTTTTCGGTAAGACAAAGAAAAAAAGCCTGTAAAAATCGGGTGTTAGTTGGTTGGCGCAGTTCTTTAACACCATGGCAGGTATTCCGTCCGGTTTTGATGCCTTTTGCGTATCTAGTTCTTTAAGGATTTTACGAATATCACGGTGATGAAACTTGACTTCTGCCATGGTAGTGTTGATGTTCGATATGGTGGCGAGAGCCTTGCCTTGGGGGACGTCTAAGGTAGAGTGCGATGAAAACATTTTGGCGAGCATGTTTGCTTTTTCCCTGGCTGTAGTCGCCGTGATGCCGTTCGTCTGTCAAAGGTAGAGACGTTTTTGTAAAGTTGTTACTTACTGCCTTTGCTAGCGACTAGAAATTCCTGAAGCCACTGGGACAACAAAAGTTTGTTCCTGATCCTTTGATTGTGTTCGCCTTAGTTTCGTTGATCACACGTTTGCATTCGTTTCTCGCTTCGACAAAATAATTTCGATTTTCGGCGGTCTGATTTTGCTGCCAGTACTTGTAGGCTTGCTGTTTCCTACCTACAGCTCTTTCGCTGAATTTAGTTACAAAAAAGAAACCCTTTTAGAAGTATTAAATACACTTAGCATTAAAAATCAATACGTATGTGATAACTTGGCGGAACAGATGTGCCATTCTGTTTTACGTCTTCCGTCATAAATCAATGTATATTTAACCTTCATAGGTATGTGGCACCAAGTAAAATCAAAATTGAGAACAGAAAAAGTTTCCGCTATCCTAGTGAGTGTCATAAAGTTGATTAAAACTGTCATAACCAATATACCGGACGAAATTATCCAAAAAAAATCAAGCTGACGCACATTGATGGTAATTTCAGTATTACGAAGTACCTGCTGATAGAGCAGAAGAAACTCTAGTTTTTTCGAAACAATTTGACTAATTTCAATGAATACAAAAGCAATTCTACGTAATATTATTACTAAAAACGGAATAAATTGGCGACCGATTGTAGCGAAAATTAATTTATCTAATTAAGTATGGCATTGTGCGCCATTTTGTAATGAAATTGATCAGTTGGGCGTCAATTTATAACGAAATATTAGTTGTTTAAACGCATGAGACTCGTTTTTATTTTTCTTAGGGGGTCGTTCGACGTTCTTTTATTAGCAGTGATTTTTGTGTGCATTGTGGGCGCCAGAGTTCCTAGAGACTATGCAAACTGAATATGAATACTTAGATATAAATAAATATAAAGATAAGAATATCAGAAATTTGCCCTTATAATTCGTGTCTCACAGACCTCTATCTTGCGATAAATTAAAGAAATAAATTTCAAAACAACAATATATTAATTATAAATTACAAATATGATTGATAAAATTTTAAATGGAGTTAACCTATATAATCAAATGTCAAATATAATTGAAGAAATTATTTGAAATAAAGCTTATGAATAAATTTGACTTAGTAATGAAAATTAAAATTAATTGTGACAGATTAAAAAAAAGGAATGAATAAAGCGTTATTATTGGTCTTTACAATATGTTTATCTTCTGGTTGGCTAATACTTAGCTTGTCCAATTATTCTGCGATCGTATTGGGACCTCTACTGGAACCGCTTCTGCCTGTTCCCAAGTTAGTATCTCTTGGTTTTATCGAGGACTTATTTGGTTCCCAAAGTATCGATTCCCTCAGAACACTTTGTACAGCAAGTGGACGAACACCTGCTACTTGCCAAGCACGAGTTTTCTTCCAGCCGATTTGGGGGTGTCGAATACATGCAAGAGAAAATAACCTAGTCTTACACCAATGTATATCGCTAGTTAAATAATATTCAGGGAAATATCATGTGAACATCAGTGACACTGTTAAACACATGAGGAAGCAATCAACAAATTGAAAATTTACTGGTTAAAGCCGATATAATCAGAAACTTAAATTACAATGTTAAGTTGAGCAAAATTATAAATAACTATTGTTACTCAAGATATCCTTTTCTTTACTTTAAAATATGCAATTCAAAAGAAATAATGACTGAAATTTAAAATTCAAAATAAAATTATGGTATTACGTTCCAATTCAGTGACTCTCGGTAAATCTAAATAAAAGATAACTTGAATTTGATAATAAATAGAAAAATAGAGGTACAACCTCTAATAACGAGTCTTATAACTCAAAATAAGTAATTGCTATTACTTTATTTCGGAACGTGGCACATGTACGATAATTGAGCGTAATTACGCCTCAATTAATTAAAGATAAATATAAGATAATCACTATCTCGCATCGAGATAGAAATTTAGATAGAAGATAAAAACCAGATAATTTTATATTTGTGAGATTAACCTCTCATAAAGGCAAAGTAATGTCGGTACATCAGTGTTGAGACGAGACAGGGTGAGTACTAATACTTATATACTTGATGTAACAAATAAAGTGAAAATTTAAATGAATAAGCCTGAAAAGAAAAAATATTAAAACCAGCAATACTATGAGGGAAAACTCGGAGAAATTTTACTGAAAATTCATTTTACTACCTTTGCAGGAATATATAGAATTTACTCCGGAGTAAATTTGAAAGGAAATACGTAAAATAATGTGCGTGCGACTAAGCTTCTTTCAAATTACATGAGTTTGATTAATGAGAGACGCAAATATTCACCAATAAATCGGTATTTTTACCCAACGGTCACGACAATAATTAAAAATTATTGAAGATGTAAGCTAATAAAAAATGGAATATAGCAATGCTAAATTCTTGCTTTAGTCAATAAGACTAAACGAATCATAAACAAATATTAGTTATGTATTTAAAAATTAAAGAATTAGTTAAATATACTGCAAGATGAATTAAATATTTCAAGATTAAAAATTAGCACTTATCCGTCAAGCGTCTCGACAAAAGATAAACGACCTTATCGACAAATTATGCTTGCCGCTGTATTATTGGCTAATTTATATCATGTGATTACCACACGCAGCGTCAAGCCATAGAAATTCTCAATATTAAATATAGCAATCTATAGTAAATTAAATTCATGAATTGTAGGTATAAAATAGCGTACTGCGCTTCCTAAAATAGCTAACCACACGAAATAAACCCATTCGTGAATAGATGTCACCAAATATTAAATAATGAAAATCATTTACAATTGAACGGAAATTTTAGTGTAGCGTAAGTGTAATAAACCCATTCGTGAATAGATGTCACTGGCAACTTAAATCCCAAATATCGAAAATTATTCGTAATTGAACTGAATTTTTAGTGTAGCGAAATAATCATATATTCCGTTATAAAACTTCTTTTATTTTATCCCAGTTTGTTTGGGTTATTTGAGATGAATTCCAATTGATTTGATCGAAAATATTTTATTAGTATTGAAGTTCGTATTAACAACCATTTAATTTTACTAAATCGTGTTATTTTAGGTGAAATAGATTCCAATTCCCAAGAACTAAACAAATTTACGGACAAAGTTAAGGAGTTCCTTTTCTACCTGCAAGACATTGAACAGTTTAATAGTTCAGTAAAAAGAATGCGTGATGAAATCGATAATATTGTAGAAGACAATGCCAGTGTGTTATAGCGATTTCGTTTACATGATTTTTTTTTGTAATTTTCTACAGGATGTCTGACAATTTTAAATTGGACCAGAAAAGTTATTTTTTGTAAGCCATTTGTAATTTTTAGTGATAATTGTTACTATATTATAAAGGGCACTCAAAAAGAATTGTATATCTCCTGCCAAACAACGAGCAAGAAGATATTAATAACGTAATTTAACACACACTAGTTTTCCTCAATAGCGACGGTTTTTTCTTGTGAAATTTCCAAATTTTTGAGCGCCCTATATTATTTTAATGTAATTATTTTTGGGTAAGATAAACATTTTATGACTCATAAAAGAATACCATTTACACTGCCTGTCCTAAAAACCATTGACAAGTTTTGTGTTATCGGTTTCTTGAAAAACGAAGTTCTGGATAAAATTGGGTACATATAGAAAACTGCTTTTGGTATTGCCAATTTTTATATTTATTTATTGAGTAGGTAGGTACTTTACTCCAACAAGAACATACATGTTAAAATTATTAGGTAGGTTAATTACTAATTGCTAATATATTTTATTTTACATTTATTCATTTTATAGTTTATGATAAAAATCGATAACAAATTTATGCAATCTAAAATTAATGCCTTACGAAACTAAAAGTTTTTTAAAGAACGGCGTATACGATTGCAAAGTTTCAGAAACATTAAGTTTTAGGTACGTTTCAGTAATATTCGCAGAATAAGGAAAAGAAACAAAAATTATGAGAACGAATAATGTGGTAATTGCATTATTCGGTGACGGAGCGAGAGACATTATTTAGATTAACAACGTTTTAGTATTTTAGTAAAGTAAGAAGGCTCAAGAGAAAATTTGATTTGAACGTTTTTAAATTGCAGGCACGATGCCTTTTACTTAGATCGTAACCATTGTTTATTTTATCTTATGAAGATTGCAATTTCATAACGAAAGGCATGTTGTCTGATGTGGCTGTTGTCCATTTATATTTCCTTAAGCCATGCATGTTGGACACTGAACAATACATATTGTTTTTCTACGTAGGATCCGGGCCGATTATGCAAGCAGATCTGAAAAAATTAGAATAGCTCGATATTTTTCTAGCTTGTGTAACTTTTGCCATTTTGAAACAATTTGAAAGTGTCATTTGGAAATTGCCCAGAGTCGAGAAATCCTTTCGATAAATGACTACATACCATTAATTGAAATTTCAGTAAGCTGATTTTGAGCTTTGATGTGGGTCGGTTTCAATTGTGTATACAATCTACAGATGAACACTAAAAAACTATCTTATTTTTAACTAGATTTAATTTTCATCTTCTACGTGCGTTAAAAGCTTACAAATGGAATATTTTAGTAACATGTAAAATCTACAAAATATTTGTCATTTAAAGCTACAATCTTAGTGGTTTTATTTCTACAATGTGCACATCTTCGCTATGTTGGGCCACTCACAGTGGCATGCTGGCCATGACTACATGCTACTAGACTTTTAAAAGTAGGTGATTTTCCATATTTTTCTCTTATAGGATATTACAAAATGTTCTTCGAAATTCTAGATTATCAATGTGCACACAAATTTTCATGTTATATTTATGCAAACATCTAACTTCCAAAATGTGCTATTACCTAAGATGGCATCCTATCCGATAGTCTGTGCCATTACTGCCTATTTGGTCATACCACTTATGAGCCAATTGTAAGAAGCGTTTTAACATTAAGCTAAAATATATGGGGATCGGTGTTATATTGTATTCATTTAGTAACATTGTGACAAAACTATTTGTTAGCTTTCCACCATACTCATACAATATTATCGTCTTCATCAATCTAAAGGTCTTTCAGGATAATTTTCCAGGACAGTGCGGTTCTCTCACTACCACTTTCTGATTTGAGTTTAAATCAGGAAAAAAAAATATATAAATATAGTTTTCCCATTCGGCCCTTGATATATGTCACAATTGACACATTATCCTCATAGAACAGCCAGAGCCCACACTTTTTAATCGAAACTTCCTCCTCTTTCCATTATCCTCCAAAGGATTTAGTGACACCATTTATATTTGATTCAGCAGTTGATTCCATGCTAAGCATATTTATTAAGGGTTTTGTTTGGTCTACCTATCTAGTTGGAGATCTGCCTCTTGGGCGTTTGCCTTCTACTTTCCCTTCTATGATTAGTCGTTCCATTGTTCCTGATCTTCTAGCTATATGTCCAAGGTACTGCAGATACATGCGGTTTATTCTAGTTAGCAGCCTTGTACGTGGACCAATTTCTTGTAATACGGTTGGGTGTTCTGTCCACGATACTCGTAAGAGTCGTCTATAAACCCACATTTCGAGAGCCTCTATTCGGTTTTTATCTGCATTGTTTAAAGTCCATGTTTCCTGCGTACGTTGCAATGAGGAAGACAAAAGCATCAACCAGACGGAGTTTCGTTGTCTTGGTGATAGATTTGCCTTTCCATATTTTATTTAGCTTGATAGTTGCTGATCTTGCCATAGTTAGACGGCGGCGTATTTCGCTTTCACATTTCCCAGTGTTGGTAATTAAGGAACCAAGAGAGTTAAAATTGTTTACCACTTCATAGCCTGCAATTTCTGATATTTGTGGACAATTGTTGTCTTGTCTATTAACTATCGTTATATTAGTTTTAGATTTATTTATCTTTAAGCCATATTTTTCGCTAGTAGACAGTCTGCTCATAATTTCTCCTATTTCTGCTATGGTTGACGCCATGATCAGTGTGTCGTCGGCGTAATGCAGGTTGTTGGTCCGCTTTCCACCAATTGATATACCGCCTTGCCACTCATCTAGAACCTCTGTCATGACGTATTCGCTATAAGCGTTAAATAAGGTAGGTGAAAGAATGCAACCCTGTCTAACTCCTGCGGTCATTCTGAAGCCCACCGAGTAATTCCCGTCGATTTTGACTTTCGTGCTGTTTTTCTGATAGAGGTTGCGCACCGGTTGAACCAGGTGTTTTGGCGTTCCCATTTCTTCCATTATGGTCCAAAGGTAGCTCCAGTTTATTTTATCAAATGCTTTTTGATAATCTACAAAGCAGAGATACAGTGGGATATTAAATTATCTAGCCTTTTTCAATAAGTTGCCTGGTATGTAATATTTGTTCCCTAGTTCCTTTTCCTGGCACAAAACCTGATTGCTCCTCTGAAAGCTGTGGCAAAAGAAATGGTTTAGGACGGTTATAGAAGATATGCATGAAGATCTAATAGCGTGAGAGATAAGAAAAACCATTCTGTAGTTGCTGCATTCCAAGGGCGAACCTTTTTTGAATATTGGAATAAACAGCGACTCTCTCCAATCTTCAGGCCACTGTCCTGTTTTCCATAAAAGGTTACAGATTTTGTGAAACACTTCTATTCCCTCCTCGCCCAGAAACTTTAAGACCTCTGCCGTTATTTAATCCGCACCTGGTGCTTCTTTGTTTCGGAGAAGTTTTATGGCATTTTCAACTTCCGACCTTAGTATTGAGGGGTATTTATTTTATCTGAAAGTTGTTCGGAATTACCTTTGTAAAGTGTTTCACAAAATACCTACTTTCAAAACTTATGCTATACCATTGGCGTTATTTATAATTTCTCCCTCCTCGTTTTTTATTACGTAGGTGCGTAGTTTGAATTCTTTAGAGAGATATCTTAGTTTGATAAACAATTCTCGCGAAACGGATTGGCTAAAATAGGGAATCAGCGCCAGCGATTCACCAGTGGATATACATGAATCTACAGGATTATATTTGATAATATTTTATTAATTTTTTTTACATTAGACGAATTTTATCATTTGGTACTAAGGTGCGTATTCAAATTCGAATATTTCTTCTAATACGGTTATAGGCATAACATCTGGTTTTATTTTGCCCTTCCCATAACGTGCCGATATATAGATAGTACGTGCCGAGATATAGATAGTATCTTTTATCAAAAGTTCCAATACTTTACAATTTAGGAAAAGCTCAGTTTTATTACTTAAGCCTACACAGGTCATATTTCAGTATTTGACTGACGAATATGCTTTCATTCAAGTAGCTTTTTCCCCTATGCGCTCTGTTGTATTACTGCCGTCTCCTTAGAAGTTGGTAGGTACTTGTTTGCGATTGGAGTTGTTTTGGATATGAACAAATGTGTACCCAGCGTTATATCCCCTTATGTTCTTCATATATCATCAGCAATAACATATGTGCCGTATGTATTGATACCATTTACAAACTGCCCCATAAATTGCCAATGCTTCCAAGTGACATGTTGAATAGTTCCTTTCCACTGGGGTCAAAATTCTCGGCGCAGAACCAGATGGATCTCTAATCTCCATTCTTCATACAGTCAATATTCCTGAAATTTCTGTGGCTTTCTTCGCATGTCGCATTTAAGGATAAATTATGGTTAAATTTTAGAATAAGACATGAAGTAGGGACATTATTAACTTGAGTAAAACTCATTTGCAATCTCCACTCCGACAAAATTTTACGTATTTTCTCAAGAAATGTATATATCAGTTTGCCGTATATATATTATCCATGGTAATTAATAATACCTAAAAATAAGGTAGTGGTAGTAGTAGTAAATGAGGGGAGACTCAAAGTCTTGTTGGTAGGCCTTGGGGACCCTTGTAACATGCGCCAGATCTCTCAACCACCCTCAACAACTCCAGTCCATTCTAGTCTTGTCTTAGTTAAGATTGGATCTCGCTTTTTGGCAGGCACACAGTCTCTCCGTTCCGCAGTAATGCCCATCCGAAGACATTTTGCTTGCAAACGCTGCACGTCGACCCAGATAATAGAGGGGAGTTTCATCCTCTTCATACCCTGGCAGCTAGCACTCTCTTCCAGGGTCATGTGTCTTCATCATCATCAAACAGCCTGTCTCGTCCACTGCTGAACATAGCCCTCTCTCAATAATCCCCAATTTTTCCGGTCCTGAGCAGAATGAATTCAGTTTGTCGAGATGCGTTTTACATCATCTGTCCATCTGGTTTGTGGTCGTCCCTGGTTTCTGAAGGCTTGATCTCTTGGTCGCCATTCTATAATTCTTTTGGTCCATTTCTCATGTGACATTCTTGTTGCATGTCCAGCCCAACTCCATTTCAAGCAAGCCATTCGCTCTACCGCATTTGTAACCCCGGTTCTCTCTCGTATTATTTCATTGGGAACTCTATCCCTTATTGTAATTCCCAACAGAGAACGTTCCATGGCGCCTTGTGTAACTCTCACTTTATTTACTGATTTCTTCGTTAACGTTGAAGTCTCTGAACCGTAAGTCATGACAGGCAGGATGCATTGATCAAAAACCTTGCGTTTAAGGCACAACGGAATCTCTGACTTAAATATATGTTTAAGTTTACCACCACTCGAGCAGGCGAGGTTGACGTTTGGGTTGGCTATATTGACCATGTCGTGCCATCACCCCTTTTACACCCCTCACGTGTCTTAGACGACAGTAATCTGTAATGACCTCTGCCAGAGTGCTCAGGTAGATTGCCTATCCCGCGCTAGGAGTCAGGCTTTATTGGGCTCTGCAATGAAGCCAGCCTACCTAAAAGTTTCTGCACTCTCTTGACAGGGCCTGAGCATTCCACTCCCCATTGCCACTTACTTTGGTTCTTATAACACCTAAAAAAAGAGGCTTCGAGGCCCATTTCTCGCGTTATCCACCACCTCGCTGTGTCTTGTACCCATACTAGCTTTACTCTTACCAATAGTTTCAGAGCATCTACGCGCTCCAGGATCAATTTAGAATTTGTCTTGAGCATGTCGAAACTCAAAT
>MU181943.1:172057-222701 GCA_016904865.1 Pissodes strobi
GTTTAGATTTTACAAGCTGTCAAACTTGGTAAATGGTCGATTTTCAACTGTCAATATTTCAAAAACGGTTAGAGATAGGTATAGGACATTATTCATGAAATATGTCTAGACTTTTTCGCACAATCCAAATATGGAATAATATACAGGGTGTTCCATTTAAAAAAATTAAGGTTATGCGGTTTTTTGACTTTTGACAGGCATTTTTTTTTTCCTTTTGACATTTCTAAAAGATAATATATTAAAAACCATACAACTTTTGAATTTAAGTTTTTTTGTATTACCTGTAATTACGGCTGCAGGTGGGTGTCAAAATATAATGAATAACCCTGTACACATAAAAACTACCTTTTTTGTCAATTTTGTTGTGAAAGTCAACGCTTTTTCTTCTTATTTTTTACATTTCTTATCAGTTGTAGGGTAGCCATACAAAGTGATGTCATTTTCAAACATTCTGTATTACATGGAAACAAGTATTTTGAAAACTCTTAAAATTTAACGGTATACAGGGTGTTGCGAAATTAGTGGACGAAACATCAACCATGTATTTATCGGTCAAAAATAACTAAAATTTTTCTTATAAATATATAACGGGAAGGGAGCTAGAGCCTATTAAAAATGGGCCCCTGAATATGGTTTTCTTTAATTATTTCCGAAACGGTGTAAAATAGAGTTTTAAAATTTTGGGATTCTACTAACTTTAGTATTCTGAATTTAAAAATAGAACTAAAAATAAAAGGTTTTAGTCGGGTGCGAACATTTTAGGGGTGAATCTAAAAATTAACCTTTTTTTGGGCTAACTTTTTATATATTTTTCTTCAAAATTTGAAAATTTGTATTTTTTTGCAAAAAAGTGCTTTTTAGTTTGTTTCGCTAGGACGCAGCGTTTTTAAGAAAAACGGATTTTAAAGTATACTAACTGCCAAAAATGGGTGTAAAATGAAGGTTATAAATTATGAAATTCCCCAAAAATTCCTTTTGACGTTACAAAACTTCAAATTATTATAAAACAGTAGAAACACTTGTTCCAGAAAAAAGCTATGACAGATTTTCAAGATTTGATAAACCATAGCATTCAATTTACACCCGTTTTTGGCAGTCTGAATACATTTATAATCCGTTTTTATCAAAACCCTGCGTCCTAATGATACGAAATCAGAGGCACTTTTTTACGAAAAAAATTGAAATTTTCAAAATTTGAAAAGAAAATAAAAAAATAGCCTACAAAAAAGTTGACGTTAATTTTTTAGATGCAAAAAAAATTAAATTTTCTATTTCTTATTTCATTTCCGATTTCTAAATATTAAATTTAGTGTACTTAGGGGAATTCCAAAATTTTAAAACTCTATTTTACACAATTTTGGAAATAATTAGAAAAAAAAACATCTTTAGGGGCCCAACTTTAAGAGCCCTAGCTCCCGGATGGGGCGTTTCCCGAATATGTTTATAGAAAAAATTTAAGGTATTTTTGATCAATAACTACAGGGCTAATGCTTCGTCCACTAATTTTGGGACACTCTGTATAGGTATACGGTATATTCGTCGTTTTACTTTCAAAACTTCGTAAGTCCAATTTTTTCGGAAAATGAGGTTTTAGTATAATTTGGCTAATATTATCAATTAAAATCTATATTTAAAACCTTTTAAGTCTATATATACTGTAGTGCCATCTATGAAAGTATTTTTAAAACACTTATGTCATTATGACTCCAGGATCTTACATTTTAAAACCAGGTAAGTCAATTCAGCTAAATGAAAAATACATTGAGGTTATTGTACTAAACTGAGACATAGGAGGTTTAAACTACGTAGGTACTTAAAGTTTTTTGCTTCTCCTGTAAAATTTGGTAATATCAACATACGAGGTTTTTAAAGTAAACCGACGAATACTGTATAAGTGGATATGGTCAAAGGTGGCCATTCATCTTTTAATATACTAATCTGACACGGTTGTACCAGAAGCAGATGTCCAGTTGTTTTAATGGAAACGCGATGTTTTATTACCTTGTAGAGATTACGAAAAATGTGAAAACTCATAGCTGTTTATTGCTTGGAAATGGCTCAAAATAAGTCATCTACATAATTACATATTATGTACAGGATTATCCAACGAGGACTAGACAAGGCGATTTTTTGACTTTCCCTGTACTTAAAAAAAACTGAAATAGCTATCTTATGTAATTTTCTCCCGCAAATTCGGATATGTTCAGCAAAAAACAATTGAACATCAAGTAAAAGTGCTAGGGGTCACTTTGATATTTTTTTAAATGAGATGGCATGTATATTATTGCATATTTGGATTGTGCGAAAAATTCTAGACATATTTCATGAATACTGTCCTATACCTATCTCTAACGGTTTTTGAAATATTGACAGTTGTTCCATTTAAAAATATATCAAAGTGACCCCTAGCACTTTTATTTGATGTTCAATTGTTTTTTGCTGAACATATCTGAATTCGCGGGAGAAAATTACATAAGATGGCTATTTCAGTTTTTTTTTATAAAAGTACAGGGAAAGTCAAAAAATCACCTTGTCTACTCCTCGTTGGATAACCCTGTACATAACAGTATAACATTTCTTCTAGAATCTAAAAAAGAAACAGCCCAATTTAAAATAAACAAGCGTTATACCTGGATTTACACGGTTTTTCAATTTTTTTGTTGATGGACCCCGTTGGCATAAATTGCCAATAACATACATAAAAATTTGATTTTTTTTTTCAGAAAAATAAGTTTTGAAAATTCAACAAATAAAAATATTTTTCGAGACCGAGACCGAGAGTCTCGTTACCTTGGTCTCGGTCTTGGTCTCGGTCTCGATAGGTAAGTCTCGGTCTCGGTCTCGATTCTAATTTCCAGGTCTCGGTCTCGGTCTCGGTATCGTTTTCGAGACCGAGACCGAGACAAGACCGAGACCGAGACCATAGTCTCGCGAACCCCTAATTACTGGCGTTGATTTTTGAATAATTTTTTAGTAATTATTTTTGTACTGTTAACACTGATAAATTTCTGGCATTTAAATCGGATCTAATTTTCTAACTTATTTTTGTTGTTTTATTGATCGGTTTTCTTGATAGAAAAAAAATAACAAATGTTTGGTTATCTTTTTATTTCGTCGCGAAGTTTAAGCTAAAACGAGTTCCATATTTCAACTTTCCAGCCTACGTATCAGCACTCGTAAATTCATACAGTTTTAATTTAAAATTCTCCAACTTTAAATTTCTCTTTTAATTTGAAATTATTCACTCTCGGTTCCTTCTAAGCTGGAGTGAAGGTTTAGCGCTTATTAGAAGGACAAGAAAAAGCGTAGCATACTATTTCGGTATTTAAATTTTGATGGTTTTTTTCGTTTAACAATAATAAAATTATCTTCATCATAGACTCGACGTGATAATGAAAGATGCACCATTACTTTGAAGTTATTCATATATACATGTAAAGCATAATTTGAGCTCCCCTTATATTATGTACTTTTTTAAAATTCTCCCTGTCACATATGTATATTAACCATTACCATATCTACAAAATAATGTAATGTACCATTGACAAAAATATTGCAATTATTACAATATAAAGTAGGTACTTTTAAAACTCTGATAAATACTTTAATAACAAATTGATCTCTGGTTTATATAAATCAGGGGTACTAATAGCAAATAAGCGTACTATAGCATCTTATCTCATATATTTTACCATCTTATCTTGTTAAGGGCCAAAAATGACTTGGACTTAATTGCTAATTAAGGCTAAATTTGTGTTAGACCTCGGACTCTGTTATCATAAATATTATTATTTTTATTCACCATTCGATATAAATTTTATCTATAATTTTAAATTTCATTTACCATTTAAATCTTGAATTAATTTATAGTTCATTTAGTGTATCATATTATATATAATTGACCACATTAGCATTGTATATTAATAACGTCCAAAGTATATTTCAGGTAAATTCAGCAATTCGTATCCATGTCTTGTCATAATGCTTTGGCCGTCTGTTTTAACAATATCCTTTTTGTCTTCATGTCCTCCGGAATAGGTGAAGTGGTGCATGCATGTGCTTGCCCTATCTAGAAGTAAATATTTGTTATTATGTAAAATTTTGTGAGCCTGCACTCCGATTTTGTTTCTAGTGCCAGCTTGCCACACTAAAATAGCATCATGTTTCTTTAATTTTGTAAAATATGAACCTGATATGAGTGTGGTGGGCTCTAATTGCAGTGAATTCCATATCTTTTGCAACTAGTTTTTCGTGATTCGATTCTTAGACGGTTTTTCTTTGTTTCCCATTGCTTATTAGACGCTTTTGGTTGTTTATTTCGTTTTTTTTTCTGGTTATATGAATATTTTATTTTATCGAATAAAAAACAGAGAGCAGGTTTAATTGAAGGTTTTTAAAGTGTAAATATGGCTGAAAACAAACTTGAATGTGTCGTTTTCATTTTGAGACGGTTTATCTTACCTTATCTTGTGTTCGTTATCTTATGGTTGAAGTTGGTCTGTGATTGAAGTTAATTGTGATCATATACCAGCATGAATGCCATTGTTATGCAATATTCTTGACTGACGCTCTCGAATCGTGTGAATTGTCATCTGAATTTTTGCCTCATTTAGATTCAATTTTATATCAAATTAAGCAGCTTAGAAATTGACAGCTCGTCCGGTATCTATTTACATTAATACAAGAAACGTCATTTGTCAGTGCCCTATTCCTACGAATTATTAAAATCCATGGCCGAGTAATCGATTTGTCGTTTAACCGTAAAATGATAATCAATTATACCCTTTCAAATGAACGAATTCTGATTAATAAACAAAACCAAAAGAACAAAACATCTGATTTAACCTAATCATCAAATTCAATTTGTAATTTACGCCTGCAGTCTGAAACTCTGAAAGCAGCAATTCGAACAGCGTCTAATTGTAGCTCCAATGAAATACGTTGTTGCCATATTTCAGCCATATATTCCGTTTTCATTTTGAGACGGTTTATCTTACCTTATCTTGTGTTCGTTATCTCATGGTTGAAGTTGGTCTGTGATTGAAGTTAATTGTGATCATATACCAGCATGAATGCCATTGTTATGCAATATTCTTGACTGACTCTCTCGAATCGTGTGAATTGTCATCTGAATTTATACCTCATTTACATTCAATTTGATATCAAATTAAGCAGCATAGAAATTGACAGATCGTTCGGTACCTATATTTACATTAATACAAGAAACGTCATTTGTCAGTGCCCTATTCCTACGAATTATTAAAATCCATAGCCGAGTAATCGATTTGTCATTTAACCGTAAAATGATAATCAATTATACCCTTTCAAATGAACGAATTCTGATTAATAAACAAAACCAAAAGAACAAAACATCTGATTTAACCTAATCTTCAAATTCAATTTGTAATTTACGCCTGCAGTCTGAAAGCAGCAATTCGAACAGCGTCTAATTGTAGATTGTTGCCCCAATGAAATACGTTGTTGCCATATTTCAGCCATATATTCCTATTTAATATCTTGCTCCTATTTTCCGTCGTGAATTAATTTCAAATACTAACCTTATCCAGTAATTTGCATGAATGGTGGTTAGATATCGTGTGTGGCACAGTTGTCGGCGTCAGTGCTAGAATGAAAATATTTTTTTTGGTTTTGCGACGATACCGTTTGTCTCTCATTACTCTCAGCTGTAATCGACGATCTCCGAAAGGCGTGGTATGTATCAGAATTACCCATGTCTTTACGGTCCAATGAATTGCTTTAACAGGTCTTTTAGTGAAGTGGTCAGATCCCTACCAATAAGGCATGCCGAAAATTAAGAAAAAGAAAATTGAGCGAGTCTGCTAGTGCTCGAAACACTGAGTGTAAGCATATCCTATATCGACATCATCGACTTGAAAATCTAATGCCTCTTAGGCCCCGTGACGCCTGAATATAGGCAACCACTTATTTGGAATTGGTTGCCTATATTCTGGCATTAGAAAGAACACGTTTTACACTAACGGTTACAGGCAGCCTGCAAAATACATTCCAGTCACAGATACCGCCTGATGTGCGTTGTTTAATGTTTACATTTCTAACATTTGCATTAGAATGTCTAATAATACACTTCACGCATAGCCCTTCGCTCGCTACAGGGGCGCAACGAACAAAAACTAATCCAAGGCATGCCCAAAATCAAGAAAAAAACTTTTTACAAATGTAACCTCAAGAAAATAAAAATAGGATTAAAACTAACCGTAAAAATCAACGCGAGTTTAGCCGCGGGTAAAAGCTAGAAATGTCCTTTACTATACTCTTGAAAATATCTGTACAAAATTTCATGATGATCCGTTAAGTAGTTTACGCGTGGAATAAAACTAACCGTAAAAATGAACGCGAGCGAATCCGCGGGTAAAAGCTAAAAGTGTCCAATATCCTTTACTATACTCTTGAAAATATCTGTAAAAAATTTCATGCTAATCGGTTGAGTAGCTTATGCGTCAAAGCGTAAGAAACAAACAAAGAAACACATTAGCATTTATCATATTAGTTAGGATTCATAAATAATGCTTACTGGCAGATTCAATCGGAGTGCATTGTTTCACTGCACAAATTTGACACGAAAATCTAATGCCACCAGGAATAACATCAACTTATAGACACAGCTTATTCACTACCACAGGCATCTTGGAGCGGCATCCTATGATTTGGGAAAGTCAATATCCAAATTTTACAAATTTTAGAAGGGGACCATGACCCAATATTGTTTTAAACGTCTGGGCATCTGAATAATACTTTTGACAGTACGTTTAATTTAAAATATGCTTTTTTATCGTCTAAAATCCATTTAAAAACAATTTTCAATGGCAAAATTGTATAAAAACCCGAAATTTCCGGACTTTTTTAGGGCGATAGCCGTGGCTTCGAATTTATCGTGGATTTTGAAGCGAATATTCATTTTAAATTCAAACGTCTATTAAAAATAAGCTGTGCTATGGATCCAAATACACTGCGAGTATAATATAATGAAAATCTAATACCGCCCTAGTGGCTAGCTTTTTAGAAGTGCCATTTGAGTCGTTGCAGTCGCGGCCATCCTGGATTAGTTTGCTTCTCAATGCGCACGGGTTATAATATCACATCGGTTTACACATTCCGTCCCCACAGTTCCGTCCCATTTGCCGAGATTTGCCCTCATACCGCCGCGTAAGATGTTTACACATCAAAAGCTTTTTACAAGCATAGTTTTAAAAAATAAGGAAAAACACGTCTTGCAACTGACGGAAATCGAACCTGGGCCGCGGTACCACAAGCACAGGATCTGACCACTGCACTAAAAGACCTATTGAAAGCAGCTCACTGGACCGTAAAGACAGGGGTAATCTCCACGCCTTCCGGAGATCCTCGAGTATAGCCGAGAGTAATGAGAAATAAATGGCATCCTGGTTTTGTTGGTTGTCGCGCGCCCGAACACGGCCACCTATACGACAACGACAAGGCCAGGAAGCAGTTTAGGCAAGGATGAGTTATAACCATTGATTTGTATAGGAGTGGATAAGCAATAGCCGCCTGTCGCACTATTCAAAAGTGGCAACCTATGGGCGAAAAAAACATATTTCTGCGCATGATAAAATCGACGCAAAATCGAAAAACGTAAACAAAGAAGATGCCGTTTCGTCATGCGCACTTGCCGTCTCAGCAGGCGTCGGTCAGGGCCGAACTTTGCTTTTGTCTTTGACGTGTTTTCGTTTTGACGGCACCGCGCGCGGTGTTCTGAGTTGATAATTCGAGTTTTTTACTTTTTATTGACTTTCTTTGGACCTAGAGTCTGTAGTTGCTTAATTAGTTTTAGTTTAGTGGTTCACGTTTGTGCGTACCCTATTTTGATTTTCTTTTCAATTGAACAATACGCACATAAACAATGGATGCTACCAAAATAGAATCCTAAAAGTGTATGGTTGCGTTTTGTAGCAGTAGAGGCAAAATACCCGGGATTTCCTATTTCAAGTAAGTATAATTATTATAAGTTTTACTTATTTATACCTTATTGTTTATTTCACTATGTTAACTGGGGCCCATTTCACAATCGGCAAGACTACTCTACTGAATATTTGGTGAAATAATCACTTTCGGAGCAAGCCTACTAATTTTCTAATGCGCAAGTCCAAATTGAAATCTCTTTGTTTACATTTCGCGCTCGTAAATTTGCCATGTTTGGTCTATTTATTGCTTATCCACTGCTATACAAATCAATGGTTATAACACGTCGACCGAATTGATGGTCGATCCCTCTATATATATTTATCTATGATGGTCGACTTATTTGTTTACAATATTTTTCACTCGGTTTTTCATTTATTTAATTATTTTATAACGTGTAGATATTATAATTATATTTCGTAACGGTTTCTTGTGGGAGATTCCAAGTAAGCTACCTAAATGTCCTTCATATTTAGGTAAAGTTGATGAAGAGAATGTTCACGCTAAACGCAGAAAGATCGGATTGAATGTCTACAAATGGTAAGGGGCTATTGCTGAAAGTTTGGATAGAGCAACTGCTTATAACGAAATGAAGCAATATCTTTTTACATGAAGCTGATATCAAGATTAATGAACTTGAGGAGGGATAGTTGAAAGGAAAAAGAAACTTGTCCTTTTTCTATTTAAATGAATTAGCTGAAGGGTACCCAAGTGTGCAAATGTCTGTGTTTCTGTCAGGTCAGAAGACTTGAAGTGTTTGTGGGCAATTTGTTCATTAAAAAAAACATTGTGTTCAGACAAGACTGTTATAAAACTACCAGTGCGGGTCGAGTATATTAAGTACTTTTTTGTACGCCCATGCTATTTCGGATTGTTTACCGCGCTTGGTTTTAGAACGGTAGGTTAAGTTTACTGGTTACTAAGCAAAAACGCGACGGTAAGTAATTTACTTACCGTTCAGCTGAATGGTAAGTAAAATATATATAATTTGTCGAAAAAATTATACGTCTTTTCATAACGGTTTTTTGATTTCTCCGGAATTATTGAAGAGCACTCAGTTCCCATGCCTCTTCAATATCAGAATTATCGTTCTCAGCCTCCCTCATACTTCTAAAACACTACTGTAGTCACGCGTTTGTCAAATATCGTGACATTAAAAAGTAAATTTACAAACGTATCCATAGTAACAACAGAACCCACTTAAGGCACAGCTTATACCGTACCGAATCAGTTATTTAACTCTACGTCGGCTCCTTTGATGTCGATGAAGCCAGATTTGACTTTTTCATGCTTTCCTCATTTTTCGCGCATGCCCTTCACATTAAAAATGTTAGGTTTTAATGGCCAGCTGGAATTCAACAGAGACGGACTGGATTTAATTTAGTTTACATTTTTAGTAAATTAAATTAAACATGATATAATGTAAGTGAAATTGATAAAAAAAAGATATATGGTAAACCAGATGGTAAACGTGATCGAGAATGATGAGTCATTTATACATAACCATGAATATGGTGTTTATAAGTGTAAATAAATATATAAATATTTTGATATGGACATAGAATATCAATTTTCCGTCTTCCGTGCCGTGGATCCTTAAAAAAGAAAGTTCTCACTTTTTCCGTCTAGCGTGCTATGAATGGTCATGGAAACCGAAGATAAATGACAGTCGTGCGTTTGTTAAGCTAGTTTTACACTTATCCAAGTTCATGTCAAAGAACTTTGATCAAAGTTATTGTGCAATTTATATGATGAAGACAAAATTTGACAGCACCGTTTTTCTTGTGAATTTCGTTGACGCCAATGAAGTTTCTAAACTGTTACCAACTGGCAACTTACCACATTTTTAGGTTATGCTAAATTGGATATTTTGACTTGATAAATTTGATTATTGTGTTGTCATATAATAACAAGTATAATAATGAAGAAACGTACAGCTTTAAACAGAAATAAAGCTGCAGCTCTAGCTATAATTATTGCGGCTGTTTTAATATGTGTATGTTGGTACCCCCGAATTTGATCAAATATTTGATGAAAAATTGGACGTGTTCTAACCATTGATCTGTATAGGAGTGGATAAGCAATAAACATGGCAAATTTACGACCGCGAAATGTAAACAAAGAGATTTCTATTTGGACTTGCGCATTAGAAAAGTAGTAGGAGCTAGTTGTTGCACCGTGAAGGTAAATAGGCAGGCCCGGACTTCGAAAGTGATTATTTCACCAAATATTCGGTAGAGGAGTCTTGCCGATTGTGAAATGGGCCCCAGTTAGCATAGTGAAACAAACAATAAGGTATAAATAAGTAATACTTATAATAATTAGACTTACTTGAAATAGGAAATCCTGGGTATTTTGCCTCTACTACTACAAAACACAACCATACACTTTCGGGATTCTATTTTGGTAGCGACACCCATTGTTTATGTGCGTATTGTTCAATTTAAACGAAAATCAAAATAGGGTACGCACAAACCACAAACGTGAACCTCTAAACTAAAACTAATTAAGTGACTACAGACACTAGGTCCAAAGAAAGTAAAAAAAAAGTAAAAACTCGAATTATTAACTCAAAACGCCGCGCCGTCAAAACGAAAACACGTCAAAGACAAAAGCCAAGTTCGATCCTGACCGACGCCTGCTGAGACGGCAAGTGTTTTAGTGCGCATGACAGAACGGTATCTTCTTTGTTTACGTTTTTCCATTTTGCGTCGATTTTGTCATGCGCAGAAACCTGTTTTTTCGCCCATAGGTTGCCACTTTTGAATAGTGCGACAGGCGGCTATTGCTTATCCACTCCTATACAAATCAATGGTTCTAACTGCATCAAAGAACTTTGACAAGGCGACCTTGAAGTTATTTGATATCAAAGTCCCGTATTACATTTGCGAAATTCATTCAAGGCCGCCTTGTCAAAGTTATTTGACATGAACTTGGATAAGTGTAAAACCAGAGTATAACAAGTTTGTTATACTCTGGTAAAACTAGCTTTAGTTTGTTGCTGGCACTCCTGTTCTAATATGCCCGAAGCTCGAACATAATATGTGAAACTGAAAGTCATTTGCAAATTTCAGAAAAAGTATAGAGGAAAATGTGCATTTAATTTTAAAAAATGCTTCTGTAGAAAAAGATCTGTGTGTTTTTCGAGCGCAAAGTAAGATTGTCGTTTTCGCAAGATTACTACGGGCAGAAATTTTTATCAAAAATGTGATCGCATCAAACGGCCTTAATAAATTGATATTTCGTCACTCGAAGCCATTTATATAGTTGTACGTATGTGACATTGTTCACTACTTATTTCTAATTAAATTTACCTACAACCTGGGTGACGGTTCTAAATTGGTTGCCTTTATTATGGGATGCTAAGAGGCTAGACAAAACTACAATTTATGTCTCAAGTTTAAAAAGTTAAACTTCCTGCCGAAGGGAGCCAAACAATTATCGACGAAGAATATTAATTTATCATGCAATGTGATATGAATGAACATACTTTAATCTCAATACTTAATGTAAACACCTACTTACAACCTTTCATCTTTCGGAAAACTAAAATATCTATCCTGAAGCTGGATTGGCTTTCTTGTACCCTTTGCAGACAAAACAACGTACGACCATGGTTAACAATGAAAACACTTTAATGATTACATGTCCAAAAAGTTAACGCACTTAAATAAATAAATAATCGAACACAAATAATAACACGCAAACAATCCAATCTAAGAACGTAACCTGCTGCTTCTTGTCAAAAAAATCGAGAGTCCAACGCTGTGCGGTGTGTTCAATTTCCGACTCAACCAGGTGCGGCATCCGTTTATTGTCGTCGATCGGAAAACTGTCCTTACTGTTCTTGATACTTAATATACTATAGATAAAGTGCTTCATCATGCCAAAATATTTTTGATTGACAATAAAAATGAAGATCATATAACATCAACTATAGAACTGTAACTACTAAACTATTATATTTTGTATTTATATGTGTAAATGGGGCCCTCCACTGCGACCCTTGGTCTATTGTGGCTCACATCTGTAGATTCCACTAGGCCAGAGGCTTAATCTTAATCCTTTTCATGAAATCTAATAGCTGTCTGGGGGTGGATAGTTTGTCTGGTTCTTTTCATTGCCAGACAGTAGCATAAAGCATGCTCCATTGTTTCTTCGCCCTCCAAGCACAAGCGGCATCCCGTTTCTTCGGAAAGCCCTATCTTGTTCATGTGGCTAACTAACTAGTTAAGTACTTGTCATAGAGGAATATAATATTCCTCTATGGTACTTGTATTTTTAATAAAATGGCTTGCATGAAGACTAGAATTCAACAGTGTCTATCTAGAACAGCTAGTAAAATTGAGCTGCTTCGAAACCTTCGCTTTGCTTTTATTGTCGCAATACTCATTGGTTCATACAACTGCTTTGCATTTTATTCACAGTACTTATACAACATAGAAAAATCACTGCTTTTTGTATTTATATATGTGATATTTGTATTACTTAACATGACTTAAGCTAATTAATCATTTTATTGTATCATGTTTTCCGAGATGTATTCTGTTATTGCTACTTGAAAAGATTGTGCTTGAGTAGGTACTGATTAGGTGAACTAACTAAAAAACCATACACTATACTTTTTGTAACTTGGAGAAATCTACTTGAATACTTATACGTAAAATATTGCCGTTTGCAACTGCTTTGATCTTGGGATTCTTGGGCTACATATTTCATTTAACTGTAATCACATTTGTTATTAACTAACCACATAGTTTATATTATTAATACATACATATTACCAAAATTGGAAATTATAAGCCAACAAGCATAATACAAAACAATTATGTTATGTTATTCAGATATAGACTTAAAGATATCAATAAATAAATTGACACCTATTAAAGCCAAAAACGCACAAACATATTACAACTATCGCAAAGCTAACTTTCATAAATTATATAATCTATTGTCGGGTGCTGACTGGTCTCCTCTGGAAGATTATGCTTCGCCTGAGGGCGCCTGCAACTATTTTTACCAAACATTGTATTCGGTTCTTAATAAATGTGTTCCCCAAACTATTAACCATAGTAGAGAGTATCCAGTTTGGTATAGCGCCGCTACCATAAAAACCATAAAATCTAAGGCACGAATTCGTAAAAAACTTAAAAAATCCAATTCTACCGAACTACTAAATCAGTTTCGTACTCTTAGAGCTAAAATAAAACGAGATATTGATTATGGCGATTACACTGCCCGTTGCGAGGCGAGCATTGGCTAAGACCCTTCCCAGTGTTGGTCTTTTTCTCGGTCCAGACGGAGCCAACAAAGCATTCCAAACCTCGTCTACCTGAACGGTGTTGAATGCAGTGGGTCTCGGGGGGTTGTAGACGCATTTGCGTCATTTTTCAAAAGTGTATACTCACCAAAGATGGATGTCCCTTTTCAACCGCCCATCTATTCTAACAACGTACATCTATCTATAAAATCGCTCTCCGACTCTGATATTTTGTAGGCATTTTGCAAACTCAAGCCAAAAATGACTCAGGGTCCCGACAACGTGCCAGGCTTTTTGGCGCGTGACTGCAGGTTTATCCTGCTTCAGCCTATCTCTTATATCCTCAATTTATGCCTAAAAAATGATCGGTTTCCGGACTGCTGGAAAACCGCGGAAATCTGTCCAATATTTAAAAAGGGCAGGGTGGATTTGGTCGACAACTACAGACCCATATGTCTACTTAGTCTGTTCGCAAAGGTCTTTGAAATGGCGATGTATGAAAGAATCTTTTCAGAGGTAAGGTGCGTACTTACACCACTACAGCACGGATTTTTTTCTGCAAGAAGTACTGTTACTAACCTAGCTTGTTTTATGCAATATACCAGTAACGCTGTAAATTCCCAACTGCAAGTTGACATAGTATACACCGACTACTCAAAGGCCTTTGATCGACTTGATCACTCGATACTCTTGAGGAAGCTGGCTGCTTTTGGATTCGATCAAAAACTATGCAATTTTATCTCCTCATATCTTTCAAACCGCCAGTTTTATGTTGAGCATAGAGGACATAGATCCTTATCTTTCGAGGCTACCAGTGGAGCTCCGCAGGGTAGCAACCTAGCCCCCCTGCTATTTTCGTTGTTTATTAATGATATAACTGAGATATTTAACAGCAACGTCCTTCTCTTCGCTGATGACCTTAAACTTTTCTCAACCATCCACTCTCTGGAGGACTGTTTGAGGCTCCAGAAAGACCTTGGCAGCCTGAATCAATGGTGCACGGATAACATGCTCCCCCTTAACGTCGACAAATGCAAAATCATGACTTTCTCTTTAAAAAATAATCCCATTCTATTTCAGAGACCTTGGCGTGTACCTACTTTGATCCGCGACTCTCTTTCAATACACATGTTCAAAAAACAAGAGAAGCATCCATAGCGATGCTGGGATTTGTGATTCGAACGTGCAAGCCTTTCGAAAATATCCAGTCACTCAGAGTATTGTATGTACAGTCCAAGCTGGAATACGCATCCTTAATATGGAGCCCTTTCTATCAAGAATACATTAACGCTAATGAGAGCGTTCAGAGAAGGTTTTTGAAATATCTCGCTTTTAAAACGGATGGTGGTACTTACCCTGCTCGTGGTACCGATCATACAAATGAAATCAAATCAAAAATCTTTATTTTGTCAACTCACCTAGATGTTTACAATGTATTTTAAGTACTTATTAATAAAACATTGACAAAAAAGGGATCATCTCTCGATTAAGAAACCGCTAACACTAAGCCCTGAAAGAGCTTATGTGAGAAGACCCTTACAAAAATAAAGTTCATACAAGAAAAATAATACGATATTTGCAAAACAACCAAGTGGAGCAAACAGAAAAAGCATGTGTTGCTTGGCAGATTTGGATTTCCGTCACTTGCCCAAAGGCGAAATTATGTCTGTTTATTATTTTTATTTAAACTAGTTAGGGGTTTGGTAGACTCCGATCATCTGCGGAGTTGTTTATTTTTCCGTGTTCCTCCTATTGCTACAAGATCCAGGACCTTAGTCTACCTGCCATGCCATTAGCATCAAATATTCTAATGCTAAGAGAACCCATATATAAAATGTGTGCGGTGTGTGCCCAGTACAACAATATTGTTGCCAACCTCGATATTTTTCATATGTCATTAAGTCAGTTCTCGTATCAACTTAAAAAACTTATTTTTATATAATTTGTGATTTGAATTTGTATTATACAATTTATTATAACTATGAACTAACACAATGTGTTAAATATTGTTACCTATTCACTAATTTGTATTTTTCACTTATATTTGTACATTATTGTCTTATAAATGGATTTCCTGTAATGCTTAAATAAATATTCCGTTCATCTACTACTCGTAACTTTAGTTTATCCCTATCTATGATATGATTTTTATTTCATTTCTATATTTCTCATATTTATTTTTATAATTAATAATCTTGTGTCCAGTTTTACCATATTGTCTTATTTTAAGATTAATAAGGAAGCAAAGGTCTTATTAGGTAGTAGAAGGGCAAGGTAAGGCCAGAGACAAAGAATGTCTGGTAACGTCCTGGTAATTTAGGTGAGCAGAAAATAAATCAAAACATACATCAAAATAATTCCCATTTAGCCCCCCTCGAACCCTATCAAACAAAATAATTACCCTCAAAAACCAAAAATGAATTTACACTCATTACAGTTGATCTACATATTTCGGTCGACCCGTGATGAGCATTATAAGATCATTTACACAAATAGTGCACTATATAAAAATCGGCCTCTCCTATTGGTCGATTCGCATGGCCCTCCGCTCGCTTCGCTCGCTACGGGGGCTCAAGAAAAGGAAACTAACCAGGTGCTAACTCAAAATAACCCAAGACATACCTAAACTAACCCAAGACGTACCCAAAAACAAGAAAAAAACTGTTTAGAAACATAATCTTTAAAAAATAATAAAAAAAAGGAACGGGGATCGAACCCGAGCCGTCTAGGTGAGACCCAGCTGTCTAAACCTCTACACCACGAGAGCTCTTGGCAGAAATCGATTGCATCACGAATACATATTGTAATACGAGATGGATCAACCAATAGGAGACGTCGATTTTTACATAGTGCACTATTTGTGTAAAGGATCTTAAAATGCCCGTGATGAGCATTATAAGATCCTTTACACAAATAGTGCACTATATAAAAATCGACCTTTCCTATTGGTCGATCCGCATGGCCCTCCGCTCGCTTCGCTCACTACGGGGGCTCAAGAAAAGGAAACTAACCAGGTGCTAACCCAAACTAACCCAAGACATACCCAAAATCAAGAAAAAAACTGTTTAGAAACAAAATCTTTAAAAAAAAAATAAAAAATAGCAACGGGGTTCGAACCTCGGCCGTCCAGGTGAGACCCAGCTGTATAAACCTCTACACCACGAGAGCTCTTGATAGAAACCGATTGCATCACGCAGACATCTCGTAATACGAGATGGATCGACCAATAGGAGAGGTCGATTTTTACATAGTGCACTATTTGTGTAAAGGATCTTTAAATGCCCGTGATAACTCATAATCAAGGTCAAGGAATCGAAAAATTTAAATATAAAATTGATTTTTTTATGCGGATTTAATGCACTTAACAGAGATGGGGTCAATCCAGCATTACATTTTGGGAATATTGTTCCACGAGGGTAAAAAATGCCTTTAGGAAAGAATTTTGAACATTCTATAATAAAATTATAGCTTTATAGCTTGCGCATACCAATATACCACTAGACTCGTAGCACATACCCTAGCTTCCTAACTTAAAACAGAATTTTTTTCCAAAATGGGAATTTTTTAACTTATTCTTCTCAATGTGCCCTGTCCTGAGTGGACGTCGGCGATCAGTCTGGCCCATCTGATTTTATTCACAGCAGATCGAAATAATAATTATATTCATGTCAGACCTGTCCATTGTCGCAAGTTTCTTAGCCATGATATTCGACGTCTTCCTTGCGGTCTTTTTCCATGGAATTTACCCTGCATTATAAGTTGAAGCAGCTTGTACTTGGTGTTGTTCCACATGATATGCCCAAAGTATGACAGTTTTCGTTGTTTCACTGTTTTCAGCAGTTCTCTGTCTTCTCGCATGCGCAGCAATATAGCCTCGTTGGTCACTTAACTAGTAGAGGAGAAAAGCAAATTGAAGGTTGGCAGTATTGTAACATGCAGCATGTGGTTCGTAGGAATTAGGAATGGCTGCTTAAATTTGGGATGGGATTTCCGATGAAGGTTACGCGTAGCCGTGTACAAAAATTTACATCCCTATCCCTCTCAGCCCTATTACACCTTCTTTTCCCACGTGAGAGTTGTTCCAGTGCTTCGGGAAGTCACGCCGTGCCGCCGAGGTATTGAAACAGCTCTCACGCGGGAAGAGAAGGTGTAATAGCACTCAATAGCAGATTGTCTCTGGTACTGAAAATGGAGAATAAAGACACGGCATAATAAACATATGCCGTGATAGAGATGTAGACCTATCTATCACATATTTATGACACCATTTGGTTGGCAGGGCACGCAAAAGCATTATATTATACAAGTTCATAAAGGTGAACAAAAATTTATAAGTATATACCGAAAGCAAAGATAAATTTTATCTGCCTGCGAGATGAAATAACATGTGCACGTGACCTATTGGTTTAATTTACACCATCTATTCTAATAGAGAACTAAAGGCAAATACAATAATGTCATAAATTGGTTTTTGATTTATCTCTGTATTAACTATTAAATTGCAAAAAAAACGCAATAGTTCATTTCCATAACTATCTTCTTTGTTTTCGCTCTATTATACCTATTCTAGCTTGATTATTGGTAATTTGAAAAAGTGCGTATGCATTACTCTTTTGGATTCCCAGGTACCCTAAGGTGGATAATATATATAACACCAATGTAGTGATGAAAACGTGCGTTTTGCGGAGCAATATCAAAGCTTTTTTTAATCATAAAATTTTGTTATGTATCGGTATGTGAATTACGAACATATTTAGGCAAAAGGGATAAACAACAGTTTCACACGTTGCATAAAATAGTCTACTTGCTAAAACACATATAAACTTGGCTTATCACTGTACGCACATTTGCGTAGAACATTTTTTCCACATCGCACAATGGGTATAAGTTTCACGCGGAAATTAGGTAGCCCAGTAAAGATAAAACGCTTCCGACCAATTTCAAGTATTGTAAAAACCTTGCAGGTATTAAATCAAAACCATGCGGCCGTATAAAAAGTAACTATCATATGCAGCGTCGTTGCTAGGAACTGGCCGCGGGAGCCAGGGGGCTGCCAGCGGTGCAAAACCTTAAGGGGGCATACCAGCAAACCCGCAGCTTGTGAGCTGCTGGGGCACGAGCACATTAAGAACTTGAACTTACCCAAAATTAAAACACTAGGAGATATATGTTAACTTACACTTGATTATGATAGCGCGTAAATTTTTTTTTAATAAAAAGTATTTAAGAGATTTCCGTACAAAATCTTCACTATTCACTGCCGACTCGCGCTGGACTGAATGTATTGCTTTCTTTGTCATACTCATACAGAAAATACATCTATCATACTTTGTCAGAAGGACCAGGGTAGCAAAACACTGCGTGTAGAATCTCCGCAAATTGCGATAATGTAAATCACCTCATGAAAATATGGTCCAAATAGTATAATTATGCTACTTATAAAATATTTTTGGACTTAAAAGCCTTAACACGCAATTATGTATTATCGTCAGCATTGGCAACCGCCGCGCCGGCATTATTTTGGGTTTTAACAAAACTTAAGAGAGAGAAGTGCAAAAAATACGTCAACAGTAGATAAAGTGTTGTCACGCACTGTTACGATGTGCGCCACGCCTTGATTGGCATGTAGGTTATGTAGCTCAGGTTTGGATTGTGATGCTCGCAAGGGCCTGCACCTGATTTAGTTAAATTGGATTCAACAATTGTTTTAAAAATTTAATTTTAATTCTTCAAAAATTAAATTAAGTCTCGAAATAAAAACCATGGAGAAAACTTTCAAAATAAGATAATAATTTTATTTTCCAAAACAGAGTTTTATCCACAATACCGAAACAGAATATTTGCACTCGACGCGCGTTTCGCTAACCATGTTAGCATCATCAGGAGATGATTAAAACTGAAATTAAAATCTACCGAACTCCCTTTTATACTATTGTTTGCTTAATCAAGCGGAACTAAAAAGAACCAATACTGGGATCCCATTAGTCACGCTTGATCAACCAATACAATGGACTATACGGAATAGGCCCTCTATCTCTATTTAAACTATTCTTACATTTAATAATTTCCATACTTTCATATGCGTCTAATAATCTCCTATCAGTTATATTAGGAATTAATTTTAAATTTTTAATTGTTATTCTATGATTATTATCAAAAGCATGCTCGGCAACACTTGATTTTTCTATTCTACCATACTTTAATTTTGTCCTTTGGACCACCTAATAATTTCTTAATGTTAAACTGAGTCTGGTATACTACTTTTAAACCTACTTCCTTAAAAACTTTTTGGAGTCCTCTAGTATACTGAGGATTATACGGTATCGAAACATATTTTGTATTTTCACCCTGATTAACGAAAGAAGTGGAATCACGAATGATCTTTCTAAACAAATGCCTATTAATTAGTTTATTTATTAAGTTAGTATTAAAATCATTAACTTTCGCTATATTCCTAATCGTTTCCTTTTCATTAGTAAATCTTTCTCTGCTAAGAGGAAAGTTAACCAAACGGTGTACTAAAAAATGAAAGCTGGCCATTTTATGTTGGTCGCAGTGGAAGGAGTCATTAGGAATATATCGGTTAGTGGCAGTATTTTTTCTATAAATTTTAAATTCTAGTGTGTTATTATCGTTCCTAATCACTCTTAATATGGTCTTAGTTGTGACCAAAACCGAAAGTAGTGCCTTTAAATTTAAAGGCTCGTGGAAATAACTAAGTAAATAAATAAATTCATGTCGTCAGTTCAAAAAGTAAAGTAAAGTAACGTGGTGGATCTTCGTCATTCGTCGAGGGATAAGATGGTCAAACATGAGCAAGGGGAGCTGTTTGCAAGAAAGTCATGAGTTTTTCAGTAAAACATTTCAGTACTCGAGCTTCGTATTTTATTTAATTAACTCACTGCGGACAAGAATATCGCTGACTGAAATTATTTTATTATTCCATAATAATTGTTGACTGGCTAGTAAAATATAATATTCTAGGAAAGTTTCTACACTGAAAAAAATGCACAGTGTCTGATTAATAATACCAGTGTCATTTTCTTTTACTGTGCCAGTTCTGATTGTCTGACGCTGTAGATACGAGATCATATTAAAAAATAAGCGAATAAATTTAGCCACTATAGAAAAGCTCCCTTTCAATTATTTTATCAATTTCAAAACATCATTAATGTGGCTTACATTCATTTAATTATATTTAATATACCTGAGTGTAGAACTAAGTACCTACTAGTAAGAGGCATAAAGTGGTATTCAACTAGGTAGCGAAATATGGGTGGTTGCCCAAGTGTAAAGGAAATACGAACCCGGTTATAGCTAATGAACAAAGATTGACGAAAAGGCCGAAAAATACAGTAAGTAAAGGATTAGGGTAAATCGGCGTTCGTTACAATTAATTCAGAAATAAATCTAGCAAACGAGCTGTCGAGAAAACTTGAGTTTTTTGAAAAGTAAGCAGCGGCGGATCTAGGGACGCGTGGACCTCAGGGCAAAAGATATTTATGGGCCCCTACCCCTGGTATATTTTAAAACTAAGTTAAGGCATCGAGGTGCCCTTCTGAAGCTTGGGCCCCAGGGTGGCGCACCGAACTGCCCGGTGATATGTCCGCCACTGAAAGTAAGTTGGGGTTTGGGATCTTCTACAAAATACACTACGACACTGTTAAAACCTCTGATAATGCTAATGTGGTAAGCGAAACGCTCGTCGAGTGCAAAAATTCTGTTTCGGTATTATGGATAAAACTGTGCTGTAGTGAAAAGCGTAAACGAAAGATTAGATTAATGTTCGACGAAAAGGCCAAGGATGATTCAAACATTCTGTCACGATTTGTATTTTTTATCTGTGACGACACGCCTTACTTAACGTGTAGGAGAGTAACTCAGATTTAGGAACGCACTACGTCAAGTTGAGAAGAGATAATAAAGGAGACACATCGATAAAAACAATAACAAGTTTATTTACAAACAAACTTAACAACGGTTAGAGTGTATACTAATAAAGGCGTGTTTAAGATTATAGATGAATTAAGAGTTTACACTATACCCAATTAATATGAAATGCATGTCTTCCCGAGGGAGGCTTAGTTCAAAGTTTGTCTAGCAAGCGACGTCACTATTTTATTTAATAGTGTTTATGTGAGCGGGTTGTCTTTTATTTAGGTATTTGTTCTGATATTTATAAGGTAAGTCTTTTAAGGTTATCACAAATTGCTAAGGCACTTTCACTACTTTTTAAAACTCCCCAAAAACTATCCCTTTACTAGAAGTTCTGATACTTCATAAATTCGACTCTCTATATACTTTTAGTAGCCCCCGAATGCCGTATACCTATGCATACGTTCACCCAGGTTAGGTAAGGACCTGACAACCTTATACCTGTCTATAAGTGTTCTCAGTTATGGGGGTTGTGGGATAGAACAACTAGAAGTGGACGTACCTGTGTACTGCCCAGCAACTAAATTGAGCGGTTTGAGAGACCCGAAAGTCTGATTAACTTGGCGTTTGCCTGCGTATTTATATGTTACAAAATGCTGATGGTTGCATCATTAAGGATTAAAGTCGCTCCCGTCGACCGTTCAAGTTGTTTATAATTAACAGTGAATGTTTATATAACATTTTTCAAGTTCAAGTTCAAACTTACGACAGGGTGATATTTAATTAATGATTTTAATTAGTTCACAATATTGTCTGTATCCTTTTCAAAAGTTTAAAATTCATCTTTACTGTGTATTGGAAACACATATTCAGCATTCAGCAAATGGGATGCAGATTTCAAAGTACAGCTGCCGTATCATTTGATTTTGGTTTTCTAATAGGACTTTCGTTACACGAAACCTCCAGTGAGGAACTAGGGAAGAACGCAGCTGATTTCGCATTAAAATACAATAATGAATTAAATGCCAGTAACTTGTGTTTAGAGATTGAAAGTTACAAACACCAAATAAAATTATTATTGCCTGATTTAAAAAATGCAGATTGCATAGCACTTCTTAATTGTTATGAAGTATATGGCTTAAGGCCCCCCTTACACGGTCGTCAATATTATTGCATTGATATCGATATTGATCAATATATTGATCGTCTTAGTGGTATATTGAAACAATAATATTGATGGAAATAGTATTGAAGAAAATTAAAACGGTTTAATTTTTATTGAAGGCCCGTCAATATAATGAGGCCGTGTCAATAAGTATTTTCACGTGTGAGGGCTTTTTTTTAATTAATGACGAAACCAATGCAACCAGCATCGATTCACTGTAACATTGCAAAAAGTATTGATATAGACTATACGACTGACAAATTAGGCCCAGAAAAGTACATTTTTAACATATTTTCACCTGATTTCACATCTGCTTAATGCCTAAATGTACGAGTATATTCGTAACTTAAATTGCACTTTGAAGTTGTTTTGTTTCTCTTCCTACAAAATAAGTAAGCAATAATTTTATATCTATTATTATTTAAATTACAGTTTAAGTGATGGTATTGTTTCTCGTCTTACAAAAAAAATTCAATTTTTGCCCTGAGCGCTCATGACCTTAGAGTATAAGTTTTTTTAATTTAATCTTTTTGGGTTATGTTATCATCATAAATCTGATCGTTGATCGTCAATTTTCAAATTTAGGCCATGAATAAAGTCCGGCGTATTTACATTGATAAAAATATGATTGGTCTACCCTGATTGATTCGGAGCAAACAAACTATGGTACCACTACCAAATGTTACACATACTCAAATAGAAATGATCATTTACTCGGCAAACTAATAAAAAATATTTGGTAGGTCCCGTGTAAACGCAGTGAATCATCAAATGTTTAAATAAATATAAATGATGGGGCAGATTTCGGCAAAAGTATTTTTATATTCGATATCTAAACAGTAAAGAGCTCAATTATTTTTTTTTCATTTTGTATAAGTACCTATTAAGTATACAAATATATTTTAATTATAGTATAAAAATGGGTGTTGTTCCAAAAATAGTTGTTACATTATTAGCGTTAGGAACGGTATATTTTTATGTCAAAATAAATCAAGTTACACCAATACCGACGATCGAAGAAAAATGGTGGGGGCCAGGACCAGCACAACCAAAAGAAGATTCAAGTATCAGGCCATTCAAAATAAGTATTTCAGATGAGGTAAGTATATATATTTTTTAATTTATTATTTATTAACTAAGTTTTTTTGTAGACATAATGAAAATAAAATGATCAATTAAATACAGGTTTTAAGTCCTTGGGCCAAATTTGGCAGCTTGACGAAATTCATAAATTATAGGCTTAATTTACCCTTATATTTATTAAGCAAGAATGGTAATATAAATGTAACTGGAATATTGCAAACTCTTAATCAAAAAATTAAGGATAGGTCATGTTAAAAGCCTATGATCGCCAGCTATCGTATCTGATCACCAATAAAGTGGTGTGCTTACTTCGATGAAAATGATATTTCATTTAATCAGCACCATTAGTACGCCTTGTTATTAGAAACTATATAAATAATAAATACTACTTCAAGGGTCTCTATATGTGTGCGTATACTTGCGAAATTGGTATCGTATAGTTCGGAGTTAATTAAACTTTAGAAAAGTTGTAGAGGGCATATTTTCAAATACTTATAACCGATTGCACCGCAGTATTTAATTAAATAATTTAACTCAAAATTGAATTTAATCCGATATTAGCTTGATCTTGAATTAAATACTTCGGTGCAATCGGATATTAGGTAGGACACCTTTTGAATAGAAAACAGACTAATAAAGGAGGATTAGTAAATTGGTTGTTGATCGGAATGGAAGTTGCATACAAAATCCGTAACTTGCGTTAACAGATTTTGGGTTGCATATGCATATGGCCAACCAACTGTTTCCGGGTATCAGTGGCGTACGCAAGAACCTATAAAAATAAAAGCTGTTATAAAATAATATGTAACTACATATATTATAATGTTTGCAATGTAGTAGAAATATGCATAAAAATAGTAGTCAAAATATGTGTTTATATTTTACTTGCTGAGTTATATTTTCTTAGCTTCTCTTGAAATGTTTACTTTGACTGAAAATCTGTTGTAATTATTTATATCGGTCGGGATATGGTGAAAGGAAGTATATTTCCCATTTAGAAATTGAGGAAAATAACGAAAACAATTACCTTTATTCAAAAAAAATATTCATTGCCCTTTAAGTAGAATCAGTTTTGTATACATATTTCTAATTCTTTCTTCGTTTACAGCATTTAGAAAATATTTAGAATTGTCAAATTGAAAATCAAATTTTATATGCCATTTGTTATGTTTGTGTCATCAACGGCTTTTCTCAAATCCTGGCAATCAAATTGATTTTCGGCAGATCAACTATTCAACGGCAGAAATAGCCATAGTAGGAGACTTCAACGTATATTACATCGACTGGTTGAACCCCATAACAAAAAAAAAACGATTAAGAATGAGAAGCCGAGACTTTTTCTATAAGTCATGGACTTCTCAGCTGGTTAGCGAACCTACCAGGATCCATGGGCATCAAAAAGACTAGCCTTCTGAATCTATTCTTAACAACTAATCGTGTCCTCTACACCGTAACTGCCCAACCTCCGTTGGGCTGATCAGGCCACAATCTTATCTTCGCAACTTGTGAACTTGCTATCAAAGCACAGGAGTCACAGGTACCCCAAAAAGTTTGGCACTGCAAAGTGGCGTGATCTTTTTTTTTGAGTGATTTTTATATTTCTCTTGTGTTTTATATACTTATTGATATTGAGTTAGAAATCGTGGAAAACTAAGAGGAATTTAAGAACTAATAATTTTTTGCAGATGAATCCAAATAAATTCTCTATTGGACATTTAAACATAAGGTCATTGAATACGGGTTTTGATGAATTTATTTACTATACTCTATTTCGAAATGGTGCGGAGTAATAAAACCTACTTATAAATGCAAAACGCTAACAGAGTGGTCAAATAAATTTTTGTGATTTCTAAATATTTAGCCACAGCTGTTATAGCCTGCTGTATTATATTTTAACCATTCCACCCTGTTTTGTATGGCAATCCCGCTGCAAACAATAGGCTTTATTAGCAAAGGGGCCATTTTCTAACTGCAGTAGCGTACGTTTGGGTATTTAATTTAAAATACCTGTTTTACCTAAGTACTTTTATTTATTCACTTATTTATGTATATTCAAAAACAGTTAGTATTACTGTAACATTTTATCACATATAATATTTATATAATAAGGTATAAGAATTGCGATTTTGTGTAAACAGTTATGTAGAGAACTATGGTATATCATTTTCGTCGTCAGAAAAATCCATCGAATCTTCGTCATGTTCCAAGGATATAATTAAAGGCTCTACAATTAGGTCAATTAAATGGTCTAATTTCCACATTTTTTCTTCTTCTTTTATAACATGCTCAATACACTTACGCCATTTTTCAGAATCGACATTTTTTAAAGATTCCTCAAAGATAATTTTAACATCTTTCATTTTAAACGTCGTGTTTCTCCTTGCTACATAACTTTTTACTTGGGCCCAAACAAGTTCAATGGGATTTAATTCGCAATGATACGGAGGCAGACGAAGAATAGTAATATTTCGTTTCTGTGCAATTTTGTCAACTACATACTCGGTGAAACGAGCTTTATTTGAGGACACTATGGACAACAGTTCCTTTTTCACCATACTTTCATCAAATGGTATGTTATTCTGTCCAAACCACTGAATAATATCCGCTTTTCTCCATGAATTAGTTGGTATTCTGTCAACTTTTCTGGAATGATAACTCGCATTGTCCATCACTATCACAGAATTAGGTGGAATGAGATCTAACATTTGTTCAAAATATTCTTCGAACACATCGCCATTCATGTCTTCATGGTAATCGCCAGAATGATTTGACGCAAACATTAACAAACCGCCCTCAACAAAACCATCAACACTTCCAAGGTGTGTAATAATCAGTCGCTTTCCTTTCCCAGATGGTGGTTTTAGTCCGGTGGACCAGCCTTCTAAGAATGCTTGACGAAAACTTGACATATTTTTGTCTTGCCAAATCTTCCCAACCGTATATCCCTCATTAAGCCATGTTTCGTCCAGATAATAAATCTTTCTATTCTCACTTCGAAACTGCTTTATCTGTCTTAAGTAATGTCTCCTCCAGCAAATAATTTCATCTTTTTCGATTAGGAGCGATTTTCTGCTTTGTTTTTCCCAGCTGAAATTCATTTGTTTTAAAGTTGTCCACAATTTCTTCCTGCTTATCGTTGGAGACATATTTTGGTCTTGCTTCAAGGCTCCTAAAATTTTGTCGATGGTTGGTATTTCCGTATCAAAATAAAAGGAATGTACTGTTCTTCTAATTATAAGTTTGTAGTCTTCATCGATAGGCACCGTCTTTCTTCCTGAAGATGGTATAGGTGGTTTTACAGCTCCACTTTTTCGTTCACACCTTAATTTATATTCGACGTTTTTGAAACACCCGTCATTTGCGAACACATTTCCACCACAGTATCAACGCTATACAGAGGATTTTGATGTTTGAGGGCGTCATATACATTAAGAATAATATTCTTTTCGTTAACAGAAAATGGACATTTGCTCGCTCGTTTCACTGGAGAGAAAACTGAATTAGCCATTTTAATTGAAACTATGAAATGAAACAAACACACTGTGTCTTCTTCGGAAGAACAAATATAACTGAAAAATTACAATTACTTAAACTTTAGGGTATGCATACAAAAAATCGTCAAATTTGAATGTTTACAATAGTAATAAAAAAACCTAAGTGTGATAAATATAATGCTGGGAAAGTCCGAGTATTAGGACAGGTAAACGTTTAAAATATGTACGTAATTATGTACGCCTATGTATCAGCCATCAGAAAATGATTTATTACTTCGCATCATTTCGAAATAGAGTATATATGGAAAACTAAAAATTGGATATTCTTACTCTTTCAGAAACTTGGCTTAAGGAGAATATTCCTTCACAAAATTTCCACTTACCGGGATACCGATTTATACGTAAAGATAAAATAGACCGCAATGGAGGTGGAGTGGCAATGTATATAAAAAAAAACCATTAATTTTGAACAAGTCAGTAATAATTTTGACACAAATAATCTATTTGAATTCCTTAATATTGAATGTGTGCTGAATTCGAAGAAAAGTCTCATTTGCTGTATTTACCGTCCGCCTTCTACAAATGTCGAATCATTTCTTGATAAATTGAAAGATTTTCTCATAGTTAACTGTCCATCTTATCATAACATTTTTGTTTTTGGGGATCTGAATATTGATTTTTTGCAGAACCCCAAAAATAAATTAGAACTAGAACAAACTATTCATAATTTTAGGGATCTGTACTCTCTCCGTTGTTGTTTTCATTGTATGTTGCCGACATGAGAGAGAGTGTAGGTCACTCAACTTTACAGCAATATGCGGATGACACCCAAATATATTTGCCGATAAGAACTGATAACTTAATTACTAGTCAAGACCAACTTAAGGACCGATTTAAGGAATATTTCACTTTATGCAAGGGATCACAACCTCCAACTAAATTCCTCAAAGACGCAAATCATAAACTCACAAACCAGAAACCACTTGTTGGACAACTTTTCGGTCACGTTGGATAATAATTTGATTTCTGTCAAGGAAGAGGCAAAGAGTTTGGGTGTTATATTTGATAGTTCACTTCTGTTTGAGACTCATATATCTGTGAAAATTAGATCGGCATATGCAAGACTTCATAACCTGTATAAACTAAAGCAATTCATTATACCACAGACAAAATATTTGCTATGTAATTATCTTATTTTGTCCCTATTTGACTATGCAGATTCGGTATATGGTGATTCACTTTCCGCTAATACCAGTCGAAAAATACAAAAAGTACAAAACTCATGTATGAGATTCTCCTATAATATTCCTTTTCGAAGCCACATTACACCATTTTTAAACGATAACAACATACTTAGTATGAAAAATAGGCGCAAATATCACATGTATTTACTTATACATAGGCTAATGAAAAGTGGCCAACCACTATACTTAAGAGAACTTTTTATTCCCTTTACACATAGCCACAACACTAGAAATAATAATATTTTTCAAATACCACCTCATAGAACGGCAAATTATCGAAAGTCTTTTCTTTTTGTCGCCACATCGTTATGAAATAATATACCTAACAACATGAAAGTTGCAGAAACTAATGTTTTTAGAGCATATATTAAAACCTATTTAACGGAGTCACAAACTAATGCTTGAATGCTACTTTTCCAATGGCCTTAATAAAATTGTTAATTATGATGAGTTGATATATAATGTGTTCGGTTGTTCTGTACTTGTACTATATTTTTGCTTTTTTTTTACTAAGTATATTTCTTGGTCAAATTTACAGTTTCATTTCCTAATGTCTCTGTTTTCCATGTATTGCGCTCTCTAATTACAAAGCTGAAACCCCATTTCATCACATCCTGGTAGGTTCCAGTACAACGTCTTCACAGTTTTCATCAAAACACAATTGCTGCTTTAAAAAACCAATGTCTTAAGAATTTCTCCGTCGCAGATGCCCTAGCCATTGCATAAAAAGCCGAAACCACTTTTTACCCGGTTTGCTTTCAGTAAATGAGGTTTCGGCATTAGAATCTACCAATATCTTTTCCACAAAAACAATTTCTGGATAAATAGAAAATTCAATCTTTGCTTCTATCAGTCACCTCCTAGTTCGTCTATCACCTTCTAGTTCGTTCTTCTTCTTCACTACAATTGCATTAGAAGTTAAAGAAGCTCTGGTGGATATAAATAATAAAAAGTCTTGTGGAGAAGATGGCATTTCTGCGAAAGTATTGTACTATTTGCCCGACTGTGCTCTGGATGCCTTGGCTGCGGCAATAAATTGCTCTTGGACAAGGGGAGTTTTTCCGTCATATTTGAAATCAGCTCTTGTGATCCCTTTGCACAAGGGCGGCGCCGTCAACGATCCGTCAAACTATCGACCTCTTTCGTTGTGTACATTATCAAAAATATTTGAAAAAAATGTGAAGAGGAGAGTATGGACTTACCTGAGGACAAATACCCTGATAACAAATAACCAATTCGGTTTCCAACAGGTGAAAGGTACGCATGATGCAATTTTTAGTTTCATGGAAAGGCTGTATAGCTATATGAACAGGGGGAAGGCTGTGGGATCTGTTTTGAGACCCATACTTTTCCTACTGTACAGGGTTATTCATTATAAATGGACACCCCCCTTAACTTGGTTATTTTTAAAGATAGAGGGATAATTTTTTTATCGACTTGTGGGTAATCATCTTAATTTTTTTATTAGGTATGAAAATATTATACAGGGTGTCCCATAAGCATACGCCAATATAAAGTTATATATTTTTAAATGGAACTCCCTGTATATTATTGCATTTTTGGATTGTACTTAAAATTCTAAGCATATTTTATGTATGATGTTACATTTCTAGAGCTAGTAGTTTAACAGCTATAAACAGTTGAAAATCGGTACTTTCGCTACTTTTCACCTTGGTAGCAAGTAGATCATTAGAGATGGAGTAAAATGAACTTCACATTCCTATCTTAAGTTTTCAAGTGCTATCTGATGGGGCTAACTGGCAGGCGGTACCATGGGTACCAAATCCGGTACCTTGGCAGGTACCATCAGGTACCGTTTATAGCTGTGAAACTACTAACTCTAGAGGTATAACATCATACATAAAATATGTTTAGCATATTAAGTAGAATCCAAAAATGCAATAATATACAGGGTGTTCCATTAAAAAAAATAATTTTATATTGGCATTTGCTTATAGGCCACCCTGTATAATATTTTCATTAAAAAAAATTAAGATGATTACCTACAAGTCGATAAAAAAATTATTTCGCTATCTTTAAAAATAACCAAGTTAAGGGAGGTGTCCATTTATAATGAATAACCCTGTACATGAACGACATTGTAAATGTTAAAGTTGCAGGTGGGTATACCCTTTTCGCTGACGATAATTCCATTGTATGGCATAATAAAAGCTTAGACCAGCTCAGGGCACATATTACCAGGGATTTGTTAGTAATTAAAAACTGGTACAGTGCTAATCGGCTATCATTCAATATAAATAAAACCAACGTAATAGGTTTGAAATGCATCATGCAGGGTTTTCATCTGGATACTGATCCTCTTCAGGATCTGGCCAGCACGAAATTCCTGGGGTCGTTTGTTGATGGTGAGCTTCGCTTTATAGATCATATTCTAGAATTGGTCCGGTTGTAGCACGGACGGTCTATTTTGCTGTTTTTGAGTGTCACCTTAGATATGGTATTTCCTTTTTGGGGTGTTAGTGCGCAGCAGTATGTTAATATTTTATTCACTCTCGCAGAAAAAGGCCGTTCGCTCGATCGTAAACGTCAGTCAGAGAGATTCATGTAGCCCTCACTTCAGGTCTCAGAATATTCTATCCCTTACTTCTCTGTTTATCCTGGAATCCACCTCACTTGTTTATAAACACCAGAATACGAGCGTGGCCAGCGCATAACGCGGCATGCACATGACATCCTTACCGGTTCAGACAACATCACTGGTGAAAAAATCATTAATTTGTGAAAGCCGGTAAATATTTAACCATCTTCCAATACAGGTCAGATGTTCCGATACCCTGCAGTATTTTAGAAGATCGCTTAAAAGATTATTGCTTACTATTATTACGTATTGTTACGTTTTTTCGTGAGTTGACGTTTCTCCTTGTTTTTGACTAATTCATGGATGTATAGTAACTTTTCCTTAAGGGACTCCGCGTAGTCTTGAATTTTCATATCCTAGTCGTCTGGATGGCGGGCCGAATAATAGGTCACAGGGTAAACGGAGTTCTTTTCCAAATAAAACCATGGCTGGTGTTAGTCCTGTCGTGTCATGGACTGCTGATCTATATGCTTACAAAAATAGTGGTATGTGTTGGTACCAATCTTTCTGATGTTCATCTACAACCTTTGACAAATGCTCTTCAATGGTCTTGTTAAACCTCTCAACCATTCCATCTGATTGTGGATGTAAGGCTGTAGTCCGTGTTTTATAGATGTTGAGTAAATCACAGACTTTCTGGAAAACCTTGGATTCGAAGTTACGTCCTTGATCTGAGTGCAGCTCTAACGGAACACCAAATCTGCTGAATAACCTCACGAGGACCCCTGCTATGGTAACAGCTTCTTGATTGGGGATCGCAAATACTTCAGGCCCTTTACTGAAGTGGTCAATTGCCACTAAAATGTAATTGTTACCATTATTTGTTTCTGGAAAAGGACCAGCTACGTCAATGGCGATACATTCAAACGGTAGGCCCACATTATACTGTTTCATGTTTCCCTCTAGGTCTTGTTTTGGGTCCATGACTTGCGGCACAAGTTGACCACTGCCAACACCACGATTTCACATCCTGGCAGAGTAGTTGACCCAGTAAAAAATCTGTCGCGGATCTCGTCAATCGTTTTGTTCACTCCGAGATGCGCACCAGACTTTCCATTATGAGCTGCTTCCAGAAATTCCGATATCTTTCTCCTTGGTACCACTAACTGTGTCTTCACTACTTTCCATCCGCGCTTTCCCAGGCTCGTTTAAGAAGTCCATTTTCCACTACCAGTTAGATCACTGAGCCCACAGAGTTTTAAAAGTAAATCCTTTAGTTGAAATCTCTCTCCAGCTTGGTCTGGGTTGATGTTCTTCTTTAGCTTTTAACAGTAGTGCCATTTCACTATCCTTAAGCTGATCCTTTTTAAATTGCTCTGTGGTCCACTGCTGATCAACCTCAAACTTCATTTGCCTAATGGGAATGTAGCTTCTCGTAGATCTATTCTTTGTCAGTGCTTACAATTGTCCTCGCATGGTCTTCTGGATAATGCATCTGCATTATTATGCAACCTCTGCTAACCATGAAATTATATTGTTGTAACTTTTCAAGCCACCTGGCTACTTGTCCTCCAAGCTGTTTCATATCCAAAAGTCATTTAAGTGCTGCATGATCAGTCTTTATTAGAAATTCCTGTCCATACAGATATTGATGGAAATGCTCAACAGAACGTACTATTGCCAGAGAAGCTCTTTTCGGGTTACACAGTAGTTACGTTCTGGTTGGGAAAGTGTTTGTCTGTAGTATTCGATAACTCGTTCTTCTCCTGCTTGTACTTGCGATAAAAGTCTCCGATGCCGGTGTTGTTCACGTCTGTGTCAATACAAATTTACCCTTTTGTTCCGGATACCCCAATATTGGACTAGAACATAGAGCCGCTTTTAATTTCATGAACGCAAAATCACAGTTATGACACCAGTTATAATTTGCTCGTTCTTCAGTGAGCTTATGTAGAGATGGAGCTATATTTAAAATCCTTCGACAAATCTTCTATAATAAATACATAATCCAAGAAAGATTCGCAGTTCGTGTTTGTCACGAGGAGGAGGCCAGTGTTTGATTGCTCTAATCTTTCGTTGGTCGGTTTGGATTTCTTCTGATGACACGACATGCCCGAGAAATTCAACTTTTTGTTGGAAAAGAAAACATTTGTTTGGATTCAGTAAGAGCTGAGCATTCTTGAGTCTAGTAAAAACTTCAGCAGGTTTTGTAGGTGCTCTTCAAAAGTTTTTTCCATTACCATTATATCATCAAGATAGACCAGGTATGTCTTCCAAGTGAGGCCTCGTAGAACAACTTCCATAAGACGCTCAAAAGTAGCGGGAGCATTGCATAGTCCGAAGGGCGTAACTTTAAGCTGATATACTTAAACCACTACCGATAGACAAGGCAGCCTTGTCCTTATCTTGCTCGTCAATGCCTACTTGCCAGTAGCTGCTCTTTAAATCGAGTGTTAAAAATCAATGAAAACCTGCTAGTGTCGTCAACGTGTCATCAAGTCTGGGAAGTGGATAGCTGTCCTTTGTGGTGACGTTATTGAGCCTCCTATAGTCCAGGCAGAATCTGGTAGTTCCATCCTTCTTGGTGGCTAAGACAACAGGAGACGACCATGGGCTTTATGACTGTTCAATAATTCCATCATCAAGCATTTTGTCCACTAATGTAGTAGCCCCTTGCTGTTTCGTCACTGGCAACCTCCGAGGATGCTGCCGTATGGGATGAGTACTTCCAGTGTCGATTTTATGTTTTGTGATGTTCGTTCTTCCAGTATTGTCATTTTTCCTTTCAAAAGCTGTGCTCTGCTCTTTGATAAATTGTGTAGCTTTCTTCAGTTCTTCGGAAGACAGACGATGCCACAACTTCTGGAAATGTTCTAGGACTTCCTTAGGGGATGTTGAGGGAGTTAGTTCTGACCGCGTTTCGCAACTGGTTGCCCACTGCACTGGCTCGCAAGTGGCTATTAGATCTCCTTTTTTGATTTTGATGAAATTGGTTGAAATATTTGCTATCCTTATCGGTATTTCCCCCGTCGGTTTTGACTAGTGCTTTGCCTACGAGGTGTTTGCAATACAAATCGTGATGTTGGATAAGTCCGATGCAGTCTCCAAAATTCTTCTCCAGTTTCCCAAAATTATAAAGAATGGTTTGTCGTGTCTTTGCCGATCGTTGGATTGTCGTTGGAAGTCTGATAATGTGAATCATCCTTAAGGGTTGATACTCGATAACGTCCTCGGCACTAACCGAGAGCGGCAGCGAACTTTATTATTTTCTCTATGGAAGGTACCTAACAGTTGTTAAAAATTAGCAAAACGCGTGCTGAGAATCCCGAACTGCATTTTATTATATAGGAATAATAATACAACTAACCATGCTAAGCTATGACAGGTACACGACTATCAACCTTTTAAAAACAGAGCTAGCGTCATCAGTGTCTTATACAAAATATACTAGGGACGCTTAGTCTCTCACAGTAAAGTAAGAAAATATTAAATGATTCAGAACCTCCGGAATACGCTTCTAAGATACTAATTTCAACAACACTGAGTACTGCAAATAAAACGTTTTGCGCAGATCTGCTAAAAATATGTAAAATAGAGCATCTAAAATCAGCACGTTTTGTTACTTTTCTTGAACTGCAAAGCGTTTTTCCCATGCTCAATTTTTGTTTGGGGTCAACAAGAACCACCTGGCTATATTATGAACAGCTCGAGATGTTCTAAAATTTGTTTTGGGTTTGAGTATATTATAATGTAGATATTTTTTTAGGTTATTAATGACCTTAAGAGGCGACTGAACAGTACCTTACCATTCCATCCTCCACTTGAGGGGGTGAATCAGAATTATGGGATGAACACGAAACTGTTAGAAACCATTGTTACATATTGGAAGAATAAATACGACTGGCAAAAACGACAGGAGTTTCTAAATCAGTTTCCGCAATTTCAAACGAGCATTCAGGTAAGCTATAAAATCAAGAATTCGAAATAAAAATATTGACAAATCCTCTCCCCAACTCCAGGCTAGTAGGTATACTGGGTCATCCACAAGACGGACTGCTCTCCTCTGTATAGAGTCCAATATCTTGTGCATGTGTTTGGATGCCCAGTTTCACACATGGTCACAGTATTCCAGAGATGGTTTTATCTGATGGGCCTTATAGAGCAGTAAGAGCTGTTGAGGTGTATACAACTTGTTCGCTGTATAGAATGCTCCTAACTTTTGTGCTGCTGCCTTGGCGATTTTCGTGCAGTGATTACGCCAAGACATGTTGTTTTCTACGTTGATGCCCAGCAAGCTTATGGATGAGGCTAGAGTCAGTGTTTGTCCTGTCATTGATAAGTCAGGTTCTGCGTTGTTTGCTTCTTTTGAGAAGACAGCTGCTTGAATCTTTCCTGCGTTAAGCTGGGCATTGTTTTCCTCACCCCATTCCACAATGGCGTTCAAGACCTTGCTCGCGTTGGGAACGAGCAGCGGACATTGGAGTCCGCGACATCAATGAGGATATACGAGTACTGTCATCTGTAAAGCTGTAAATAGAATTGTTTGTCCTGTCTGAGAGATCGTTGATATAGAGCAGGAGAACATTGATTTTAAATTTCTTTGAGAGATGTCCATCAATACCAACTCGGATGCTTCGATCCCTTAAGAAATTGGAAAGCCATAGAAGAAGGTGGTAATGCGTATGCTGTCAATTTGCTTACCAATCAGTCATGTCACATCCTGTCAAATGCTTTGGATATGTCGAGATTTGCCGTAGCTCTCGATGGCTTTGGTCCACATGTAGGTCACATAAGTCAGGAGAACCCCCGTTTATCAGTTTCTCCATAACTTTGAACATAATGGGAACTGAGGCAATTGGACGGTAGTTATTTGGAATGGGATGGTTGCAGCTGAGCGCGTTTCCAACTAGAAGGAAAGCTTGCAGTTCTGTAGGATAGGGAGAAAAGCCTGCATAGTGGTAGTAGATCCTAGAATGTACTAGGTTATAAGGGGTTAATCCAGCAGAAACATATATTATAGGACCCTTAAAGGAACTATTAGGTATATTTTTTCAGGGACTTGAAGGGGCTCCTGTTTGTCTTCTGCCCTATTTAAAATATAACACATATTTTAAATAGGGTAGACGACACATATGCAACGTGGGCTCCGAAGATGTTCCGGAGATATCCAAACAGGAAATACAGGCTGCTCTTAAGAAAAAGAAAAACAGAAAGAGCCCAGGTGAAGACAGCATTACCTGCGAAATGCTAAAAATAAGAAGAGCAGTCATTGAAAAACCGTTGCAAATTCTTTTAAACAAACGCCTGCAAGAAGGCTAAATTCCGGACGAGTGGCAAAATGCGGAAGTTATTTTACTTTTATAGAAAATTATCGACCAATTAGCCTTCGGTCTCATCTGTATAAACTCCTCACGAAGATCGTTACCAATAGACTTACTATAAACAAATTCGACGCATATCAACCAGTGGAGCAAGCCTGGTTTCGCAAGGGGTTCTGTACCATCGACCACCTACAGTCCATAAGAACATTAATAGAAAAAACAGCAAAATAGAACGTATCTCTTCACCCGGCATGTATAGACTTTCATAAGGCGTTCGATTCAATTGAGACGTGGGAGTTCACCCAAGCAATGGACGATGCCAGAATAGATTCTCGTTATACAAACCTATTGGAAAATATATACAAAAATGCCACTATTCATGTCAGAATTAACGAGGACTTAAAAACAGATAAAATCGAATAAAAGGCATAAACATCAACGGGTCCTTCCTGAACCATATCCAATTCGCCGATGACATAGTCCTAATAAGCAGCAACATGCAGGAACTTAGCGATATGTTAAAACAACTTAATGATGCCTCGAAAAATGTCGGGTTAAAAATAAACATTTCAAAGACCAAAACCATCAGCAACACAACAGAACACATATATTATTTAGGACATACAATAAAGATAGGCATGGAAAATCAAACAGCGGAGATAATACGAAGAATAAGACTAACTTGGATAGCTTTTGGTAAGACGAAGTATATATTTAAAGATAGTGACATCCCTATAAACCGAGAAAAGTTTTTGATAGTTGCAGTAGCGACATATAGCCTGGAAACAATGACCCTGACAAAGAAAACCGCCAATCAGCTAAGGATAATGCAAAGAGCGATGGAACGGACGATACTCAATATCAGTCTTAGGGACAGAAGAAGGAACGAAGAAATCCGACAAAGAATCAAAGTCGTGGATATAATCACACGTGTTGCTGAATTGAAGTGGCAATGAGTAGGACACGTGGCTCGACAGGATCAATCGAGATGGACGTCTAAACTGACACACTGGCGACCAAGACAGACAACACGTAGCGTGGGAAGAGCGCAAAGAAGATGGCTTGATGATATTAAACAACAAGCAGGAAATAGGTGGTTTCAGATAGCACAAGACAGAACAGCTAGTATAATAATGTAATATTGTCTTCCCGGATGTTTTATTTTAAGTTTTCGTGTTCCAAAAAAAACTTCAAATACTGTACGTCCCCATCTCCTCGTTTAGATGCTCCGTAAAAATATCGACATATTTAATTTAAGCCTACATTTTTAAAAGCTAGCATGGATCAAATCGCGCTCCCTGGTACTAGTGCCGTCTTAACTTCAAAGTGGTGATCAGAGTCGTCAGAGAGTAAATTTCAAGTGGTGGTCAGAGAGTATAAGTACTAATTATTCAGCAACTGTCTTAAGGGTCATTACGTCTACAAGACCACCAAGCCATCCGTCGTATTTAGTGGCAGCTTATTGCCGCATCCAAAATCATTTGGCCTATTTCTTTGCACTGAAATATGAGCACTATACTCATCGGTTGGGTGTAATTCCCCCTTCTTAACAAATGTATGTTCTATTTCTTCAGATGTTCTATATATTTTGTGATTTGTAATACATTTTAATCGCATAATGTTTTTCAGGGCTTGAAGATCCATTTTATTCATGCCAAACCCAAGAACGTACCTAAAGGTGTTGAAGTTGTTCCTATTTTGCTCATCCATGGCTGGCCGGGATCTATCAGAGAGTTTTACGAAATGATACCAATTTTACTTACACCTCAAAAAGGTAAAATAGCATCTACATTCATTTCTACATTCTCACAGTGCACTATTTAAAAGCTCTCAGATTACATTTCCATATTCAGATCAGTTATAAGGATCGTTAATGTTCAACCATTTTGCAAAGTATACAATAATTTTCTGCAAAGTCTTGGTCCTGTTAGTATGGATTTTGCAGTAATGTCTTGATCAAATGTTTAAATGCTCAACTGCTAGACCAGAGATGCCGTGTTTGTTGTGCATTTTGAGTTTCCTGTTAAATATTTTTTATTCCGACAGATAGAATTTAAAAAATTGCAATGTACACAGTTGAGTAGAACGAAAAGTTTTGTTGATGCAGCGAAAATACAATATACAAAACAGTAGTGAGATACAGGAAAAAGATGGTTTAGCAGGCGCAAACATTCGTCAGCTTACATAAAAATGAGAATCAATCAATATAAGTCAGAAGTAAGTAATACAGTTATCAAAAGTAGGGTAATCATGGGTTCGCGTTTTACAAATATATCAGATAACCCGCTGTATAAGGAACATAGTAATATCGGACATAATATTTGTTAAATGTACCCCCAAAAATTAATCCATAACCCATATTTACTTAGCTCCTTAACAGTCCATTTTTAGATCAAATAAGCAGCATGATGGGTAATTTTTTATTGAAGTGGCGCTGCATGTTACAATACATCACTTTTCAAATGTCATGGCATTGAAGTCTAATTTACTAGAAAAGGGCAACACAAAAAAAAACAAAAAAAAAACGGAGAAAGGGTTCTCATTATATTACTTTATCTTCAAGAAAGTCCAAGTAAATCTATGCGATATTGTATCAGAGATATACAGTATACAGTATAAACCACGAAACAAGAGAGTTACTAGTTATTTATGGGATAATTCTTTGAACCATACGTTACAGGGCAGGATTAACCGCATATGCCGCTGTAGCAGATATATTGCCGCCTCTGGGAACCTCAAGAAACCAAAAAAATAAAATAAAATTTTTGAAGATTAATCGGTTTGAATTAATTGTTCGAAATTTAAGTTAAAATAGTAAACCCCCTCAAGAAAGTGTTGTGGGCAGTAATGCCTGGTTTCCTGAAAAATATATAACTGAAGTGAAACGTCTGAAAGAGATTAAAAATTGTATTACGCTCTTTTTGTCCTTCTAATGGCGCAAACCTTCACTCCAGCTTAGAAGGAACTGGGAGTGAATAATCTGAAATCGAAAGAAAAATTTTAATTTTGTGAATTTAAAATTAGATATTGAATGAAATAAAGAAATAAAGTATGTCAATGCGTAGGCTAAAACGAGCTGTCGCCGAGCGTATAAATTAGGCCCTAGCTCAAATGCCGGAGAGTAGGGTGCGGGTTGATTTATTTAAGGCGCCACGGGCTTTTAGACAGCACAAGCGAGAATTACCCCAAAGTTGAAATATGGAACGCGATTTAGTTTAAGCTTCGCGACAAAATAAATGAATACCAAAAATTCGTTATTTATTTATATCAGGAAAATCGATCGATAAAACAACAAAAATAAGTTAGAAAATTAGATTAAATATATATACCGGCAATTTATCAGTATTAATAATAAAAAAAATAATTACCCGAAAATTTGTCAAAATCAAAGTCGGTATAAAAAGCAAGCATTCGAATTAACCAAAGAAAACAACTAAAGAGTGATGAGAACAAATATTCAAAAATTAATCAAAAATTACTAAAAAATGAGGTAAACAAATATTCAAAAAGTAATCAAGAACGTTTCAATTCATTGAGCGCTAATGATAAAATACAGATACTTACAAGCGGCCTGTCCCGTTGGAGATTCGCTTAAGTTCTAATTAAATAAAACAGGTGAACAAACAAACAAGGATTGGTTTTATTACCTAATAATAAAATATCACAGCTGGTCAGGAGGGAGGAAAAAAACTTAAGTTGAAGAAAATTTCAGTAGTCAATTCTTTTGGTTACACTATATTTTTAAAGGTAGGTAAAGCCTACCTCGGTGAAATAATTCACACGCTTAATCTAAACAAATTCCGAAATAATCAATTGTAATTAATGACGATCGCTCAAAGCATTAATAAAAAGAACGTCAGTAAAACATGTTGAAAGCCAGCAGCCAGCGATACTGCAAATAGCCTCGTTATAGGTAAGTTCAATTAGCTCGAGTAATCACCTAATTAAGAACTAATTCACGGGATCGAATCATGATCCGTCACATATGCCGTATAACTAACTAACTATGATTATTCGGTTCAGTTTAGCTTCGTTTAAGCTTTTATTTAATCAAATTCTAAAATTCAGATAGATCCACTGATCTAGAGTAAATCAGATTTTGGATCGAATATTTTTTTGAACTGTTAATTGACTGACGCAATAACGTTGTAGGTCGAATTAGTTTATTATTGTTCTCAATTTTCACGATTTCTGGCTTACGTTGGATAACCGTAGACCAGATCACTACTAGTTTCCTAGTAGACGTTATTTTTAATTGTTTTTTTTATTGCGACCTTTGATATTTTCTTTACTCGAACAGATTGTTCAGTATCTGTGTCCTGATATTACTCTAACTTTTTTTTATTATTTTTTTTCTATTTCGTTTTATAATACTTATATTAACTTTCCGAACAATTTTTTACGTTTTTTTTCAATTTTTTTCCATTTTTTCGAAAATGTTTGGGTATCCGGGGTGGCTCCATTGTAGAGATATCGGCAAAAAACGGTTTTCTCCCAAAATCCCCCCTTAAATTAGAGCCCTTCCCCCATATAGTCAAAGGTAGCCTCCCATGAGGCTCATCATCATATCGGAGGCATAAGTTCTAAAGTCCATCTAAAGAACTGAACACTGGCGAATGCAAATGAAAATATTATGAGGTTTTTATTTTAGATATTAAATATAAAGCTGTTTGTTTGCCCGTAGTTATAGAGGAGTCCTAAAATACTACTATCACTATCCCACACAAGGATGTGATGTCGAAGTTTTAATTAGACGTTTTCCATTACGTTTCAGTAAACGTGTATATTTCTGTACTTGTAGCCCTAAGCTGAAGGTCACTGATGTGTTAACGTCCTTTACACTTAACCGCAGTTAAGCACGCCACGGGATAAAAATGCAAGCCGCCAAAAATGTTCCGCAAAACTGTACACATGCATGTGGCAGTTATAACGGTCCATGATTCCTAGAATTGCCGATATCCCAACGAACTTTCCAATCGCGGGAAAATTGTCGCCTTTGATTGGTTGTGTACAATCGGGTGGGAATATAATCGTTAAGCACGCCACTGGGTAAAAATGCAAGCCGCCAAAAATGTTCCGTAAAACTGTACACCTGCATGTGACAGTTATAACGGTCCATGATTCCTAGAATTGCCGATATCCCAACGGACTTTCCAATCGCGCAAAAATTAACGCCTTTGATTGGTTGTGTACGATAGGGTGGGAATATATATATAATTTCCCTAGAATTAAAATTAAAATTAGTTCTGTTGCAGTTCAGATCCCGGAAAGGCAAGAAGTAAGAAATCACGTTAGGCCAGCGTTATCGCTGATCTTCAAGAATCCTAGCGGGACTAATAACTCATCCATTTACCCCCTAGCCCCACATCTCTGAGGAATTTATGAGATTTTGCCAGATTTTTTGGTCACTAGGGACTTCGCCAAATTTTCGACATCTCGAACAAGAAAGGGCTCTGAGAAGCTTACGGACGAGCAAAAGAAGCCCCGAAGCGAAGGAAAAGACATTGTAGGACCAGCACTCTCAACTGGTACCGAATCAGCCTCCTACCGAATTTATTGAGTTTTTCTGCGATTTTGCAACCTCAGGACAGCCGAATTTTCGACAATCTCAAAGAAAGGAACGACTCTACGAAGCTTACGGACGAGCCGAAAGAGCCCTGATGCGAAGGAAAAGCATTGTAGGACCAGCACTATCAACATCAACTGGTACCGAATCAGCCTTCTACCGAATTTATCGAGTTTTTCGGAGTTTTTGGAACTTCAGGACTTGGAAGAATTTTAGGAGAAAAACATTTTGAAGACAGAAGTTAAGCACTTGAAGAGGCCTTGTCAAGCGGCCGAGTGCCCGAGACCTTCAACTGTAGTGCGCACCCTACAGCAACACCTCGCGAAAAAAGTTAGTTGCAAGCACTTTGAGTCAGCCTACTTGTTTGGGTTCCCCCCATTCACGTACGTGCCTCTCTGGTTCTTCATACTAGTCGTAGATAAACATTGGGCGGGAGTAAAGCGCGTCGACGGCTAGTTCAGTTTCGAGAACTAGAGAGCCCCCTGACTCCCCCATACTTTAGCTACTCGGCCTACGGGTGAAAAGTGAAAAGGCATAAAAGCCGAAAAAAGAAAATAAGGCTTAACCCAAAGAATTCGGGCGCGTTCAAAGAGTGATAAGTTAGCCAAGTTCATACGGGAGATAGCGAAGTTATCACTAATTCGTATACCATACAAAACCAGCACGGTCTTGGCACTGAGAGCCGTGCCCGGGGAGTAGTTTTGACTAAAATGCACAACTTTGACATTAATCCCCAAAAAGTCCCCTCTGACCTACACAAAACCTCTGTCAGAAAACTGCCGAGCAGCATCTGACAAGTTGCTAGGTATTGGCATATAATACGTAGCGAACACCCCCAAAAAGCCCCAAGAAATAAGAATTTTTTAAAAGCCCTCCATGAGCAGCTTCCGTACGACCCCTCTTAAGTGATCGTAACCAAAAACTCGCGACGAGCGCCCGACGTGACGCCCTCGAAAGACGATTTTAACGCGATCCTTGATTCGTACGGAAATCGGCTTGGCAGAACCCTTAAGACTACCGAACGCGTTTTTAAAATCTGGCGTGCGGTGCGAGAAGCCTCAAAAAAACTAAAGACACTAATACGTGTTAGATATTAATTAAAATATCTTAAGCCATTAGTTAGTAATTGTTCATTAGAGAAAAAAATCTAAATAAAACTTGTTTTACCAAAAATACTAGATTAGAGTTGAACTCTCCTAGTACATGTATAAGGCTTATCCAGTAAATTGGGGCACATTTTAAGCTATCACTTGACATAGGGATTTATCAGAATTTGATTCCAATTATACAGGGAGTCCCAATTGTTCAAATTAGTAATAATTCGAATTATTGATATTTGTATAAGGCTTGGCCAAGATTGGGAGATAAGATTAGGTTAGGGTCGTAGATATTTTGTGTGACAACTATTGACGCCTACCTTTTGATAATCCTCACCCCTGCTAAGCCCTTCTGGCACGTTGTAAAGACTTGTTATAAGGATTCAAGTCAAAATTTAAATTTTGTACATTGACATACAAAAAGACGAATAACTCAAAAGTTAATCAAAAATAAAATAAATTTAAAAGCATCTTCTGCAAGTAGACCCTCCCCACTACTGTTCTTCTTCAAAGCATTTGATTAATAACGCTTCGGCCTCCTAAGGGAGAAAGTAAGCCGAGGTTTTGTTTTAATTTAATTTAAGCTTTTGAGTTAATTTTGTAGTCCCCATATACATGGTGACTTTTAGAATCAGTCGGAACTCCTATACATCTGTAGGGTATTCTAAGTTTCTTGCCCAAGACAAATTTATTACCCACTGACCTTGTGTTGTATTTAATTCAGCCTGCTGCTGACAGACGTTCTGTGGTAGCTGCTATCTACAATTTCCCTTGGATAGCGGGGAAGGCTTTGGTGGATTTATATTAGACCCGGCAGCGGCCTTTGGTTATCACAGGGAACCTGTTTCTAAATGTCCTTCAACTAACAAATATTCTGGGGTAGGTAGTTCAAATCGAGGCGGGGTTTCACATAGGGCAGCTAGAGCGTCACTAGCCCCGGCCGAGTCTACGCGGCCCCCTACTGGGTCAGCCTGAGCCGCATGTGATACATAATACGCCCTGGCCGCTCATTGGAGCGGTTCCGAAGGCCAATGCGACGCGCTTGTGCGCGGATGTCATAACTGTCAATGGCGAATTTGATGCAGAAAAAGGGAATATGTTCTATGTTTGTTGCAGCCAAAGTTATTCCCTTGTATACATGTGGTGAGTCCGATCATTCGGGCAACTACAGACCTGTATCACTTCTGTCTACTCTTTCAAAGATTGTAGAAGAATTACCGCGGCAGTGTTTTGTGACCTATCTAAAGCCCTCGACTCTGTGAGTCGATCGTGGAGCTTCTGATATCGGAAAAGTGGGTTTTGGTGTTCCACAGGGTTCTGTTCTGGGCCCAATGCTCTTTCTGTTGTACATTAATGACTTTTGGCTCAACTTAATATCGAGAGTAATTTACCCTGTTTGCTGACGATACGATAATTCTCTGGCAGGATAGTAACAGCGAGAAGCTGCGGTAACATATTACATACATCTGATATAGCTCGTGTTCAGTAGTGGTGTAATGGTAATCGACAGGTGTTTAATGTACCAAAAATACAGTATTGTCTGTTTTCATCGTGATGTTTCGGACAGCTATCTTGGGGATTCTCTGATAATTAGGCAGAGGGAGGTCAGGTTTCTTGGGCTGATCATTGATGAACGCTTAAAATGTCAAAATCATATTTTGTCGATCAGTGAGAGCGTTACATCTGGGTGATTGCCCGCGAAATTGGCTTCAAAGCAGCAAAAACCGTTTATCAAGCGCTAGTGGAGTCATACCTTCGGTATGGCATTTCTTATTAAGGGCATTCTAACCAAACTGTGATAACCTCTATATTCATTCTCCAGAAGAAAGCTGTGAAGTATATTTGCGGTGTTGGCTCTCGAAATTGTTGTCGACCTTTGTTTAGGTCTAGGAGGATCTTAACGTTGCCTTCCTTGCTTATATTCGAGTCGGTGTTTTCGGTCTATAGGCATAGAAACGGGCTCTTAGTATATTAAAATGCTACTCATCAAATAGGTGGCCTAAAGCTGCCAATTCCAACGTCGGCTTTGACAAAGAGCTTTATTATTTATGAGAGTAGGAAGATGTATAACTTTATGCCTCACCAATTTAAAAGCTGTCGTACTGTGATGTCCTTTAGAAGGGCAGTAAAAAAGATGCTGAGAAAAAGCATATTATACACCTTGGGAGAGTTTTATGAGAATACTGGGTGATTTGCCAAACATCTGTATTGTTTTGTTTGTAAAACAGCTTTAAAGTTAATGACAAATCTAGTGCCTATCTTTATGTTTGTACGTTCCTGTTGGTTTAGGTGAAATTTCTTTATGTGATCTTATTATATTGCCATTTTTGACTTAAAGTACATTTTGAATTTGAATTTGTTCTAGGCAAAAATTTTGTCTTCGAAGTGATAGCCCCATCCCTTCCTGGATATGGATTCTCCGAAGGTGCATCAAAACCAGGCTTAGCTCCAGCCCAAATTGCTCAGATTTTTAACAAACTCATGGACAGGTTGAAGTTTGACAGGTACTATGTGCATGGAGGTAAGTTAACTGTACTAAACTGTGTGAAGAGCATAACGCACTTTCGGCCTAACTAGAACAGTAATTGTCGACCCATCTTATATGGTTTATGATAGAAACAGCCTGTATAGGGTGGCTGCCCAAAAGATGCGATTCAATATTCAATTTAATTTTTCTTACACTGGTGACATTTTTTAAGTATTTAACTATTTTAAAGCTGGGAAACATTTTTGGTATCCGGTGTTATCTTTCACGCTGAGGTTAATTTTCGTCATGGACAATAGACTTTTAGATGTATCGAAAACGAATCATCTTTAAACTAAGACAAATATCGTTAATGGGGCGTTGGAAAATTGACATTTAGGCTCAGAATTGCTTTCAATGTTGAGGGTTACACGACGAACAAAGTGATCAAAATGGACGACGATTGCTGCGATGGACCAAATGAAAATGAATGCCGATTACACCTTTTTGCCTACCTACTATACTCGCGGCCTTTTCTTAAATTTCGGTTCATTTTCATTTAAAACCAGGTTCACCGTACCAGTCTGCTGACACTGCTGACCCCTATTGTTATGAAAATATTTTACCAAGAAGCAATGAGCAACGACCTTTTTCCTCTACTTAGGCAGTTGCTTCATTCCACTTGTTCTGTATCCAAATGTGACCCTCCTTATACGGTAATGAGCGTAGCGTAGAACCACTCACAATCTAATTGAGATTTCAAATTTAAGGGATCCACAATTTAAGGAAGCATTTTAAGCATTTAAATTCAGAGTTTGACTCCAATATTCAGGTAATTTCTTTTAAGACCTAGTGATTCAAGAGTTCGCCAGATAATAAGTAGAAATAATAAGAAGAAAACTAATTAGCATCATTAACACTTATCCTGCTGTTATTTACTTTTTAGCTGACTCTCCCCCAAGCTTAAATTCAATCTGGTTTTCTACATTCTACATTCTCTAATAAATGAAATACAGATTGGCACTAGCACCGAGTTTTAATGACAGTTCATCAAAACAGCAATATTACACTTCAGAGATGCAGGTACCCTAATCACTATGTATTACAGCTAAACTTACTCTCTAGATCTTAATGGTTATCCGGAGTCGGAACTTTCTACGACACGAAGACTATTTCTTGATCACTTCTTTACTTTCCCCAGGTCTCTGCTACTCAGAGACACTTTTCACGAGTTGGTCATTACTGATTAATCATTTGGACAACGGAGCATTCATGATAGATAAATTTTGACTATTTTTTTCCGAGTTCCCATATTTTTGGGCAGCGTAACGGGTTATCGCGCGTGAAGACCCTTTCTGACTAACTCTTTCCCAAAGATTTTTATTTTCTTACATTTTTATCTCTTTCTCCTCGAAACTGGTTTCGGCACGTAGCCCAGCTATTAAAATGTTTTTACTAAAATTACTTATTAAGTCGCCGAAAATTTTAATGTCGCAATTAGCGTTTTAATACGTTTTGTAAATTCCAACCTCGATTTTAATACCGCCGCCTTTTCCAAAGTAGGATAATTAAAATTGGTTATTCCAGTTAACATGGTTTTTGCATTCCAATCCCGGGTCTTTCACTCGCTGAATATTCTTAATAGAAACGCCCTGTCCCCTGGCCAAGATTTTTCTGTTTAGGGCAAAGTGTTGGGAGACCTGTTTTTGCAGCGCGCAACTAGTGGGTGATATCCCCTGTAGTTAGTTCACCTAATTACGCGTTATAGTTCAGTCGAACAAAAGAGTAAAAATCAGCTGCGGTTCAAGTCTGGCTTCTGGTCTTGAGAAGTCAAACACATTTATTTGGATTTCATTCCAATATTAAGTTATATTATTATTTTAGTAAGGCGTATGATGGGTGCTATTGTTGCATATTTTCCTGATTTTTTTTAGGCAAAATAGTTTACTGATTCGGGCATTATTTCTTGAAGCTTGAATTTCAATTGATTTTTTTTTTTAAACAAAATTATTGTTTTATTTGAGTGTTCTTTCTTGGCGAACTAGTACAAACTGCAGCTATTTTGAATCAATGACAAGAATTCCGAAATAATTTGTTGAAACAATGTAACCAGAATCCGTTACTAACCCCGGTTCATCACAAATGCAACCGCGAGCCTCGAGCTATATACTGTCTAACCTAAAATGTGTATATGCATCCAAATTTTCTCAACAATTGTTACAGGTGATTGGGGCTCAATCATATCCCATGCCTTGGCAGTTCTCTATCCTCAAAACGTCATAGCAATTCACAGGAACTGGTGTTATGTACTTGTCAACTTTTTCCAGTCTTGGAAAACTTATGTCGGCACATATTTTCCTTCCTTATTTTTCAGTGAAAAAGAGATCGAGATGAATTTCCCATTGGCCGATAATTTGAATTATTTGCTATTGGAAACTGGTTACTTCCATATCCAGTCCACTAAACCTGACACCGTAGGTAAGTTTTACATTATCCAGTTTCTGATGAAAATCGTTCTTGAGTAGAAGTTTTGCTTTTGAGACCATACAATTTTTAGGTGCCATTACATTTACATTATTAATTTTTTGCTTCTTGCAGCTGAATGACACAGAGTTTTAAAACCACTTTCAGTAATGAAACTGGTATTTTACAACAATCATAAAGTTTACGATTCTTGGGTACGTATTTTGCCCTTTTTACATTCATGACAATTTTCAGGGGTTGCTCTTAGAGAAAGCCCTGCTGGTCTGGCCGCCTACATTATAGAGAAATTCACCACGTGGACCAATCCGGCTTGGAAAGACCTTCCGGACGGTGGGCTAACCCAAAAATTCACATTGGATCAGTTGCTGGACAATGTAATGATTTATTGGGTGACCAGATCGATCACAACTTCAGCAAGGTTATATGCTGCAAAACATTCTAAAGAGTATATCAGCTTGAAATTCGATAGGTAAGTAAATATATATGTGCAGGGAGCGCTAGAAACACTCACAACCTACAATCTATCTAAAGTCTGGTATGACTTATTATACATGCGGAAAGAGTAGCTATTTTTCATATGCGCTTTGTATCCCATATCGGAGAGTTTAAGCAACTAATATTTTATTAAAACAATTATTGTTTGGCGTTGTCAGTTCTGTCTCATTCGTTGAAAGCCGGTACCTAATATTGGACAGTTTTAGCAATTCCAAGAACTTGCTTGAGACAATTTGAATGTTCTCTGATTTTCCTATAGTTTTGCTATATCGAAAAAAATATATTGTTTCAACTAAAAATTCGATATATTGAAAGCCTGTCATAATTTGAAAGGCACACGCATCCCGAAGCGTGGTCGTCGTTTACTTCCATTTACTTCGGTTTTGACCTTCAATCAAATACCTTTACTTTTCCTGTACCTACTGAAAAAGGTCTTAAAATATTATCTCCTCTTTAATTTATGCATTTCCTCTACATTTTTCAGCATTCCAATTCGAATTCCTGCTGGATGCAACCGATTCAAGCACGAAATATCGTACTCTCCAGAATCATTATTGAGGGAATCCCATACCAACTTGATTCACCTCACTGACTTTGAAGATGGCGGCCATTTTGCCGCTTTTGAACTTCCGGACGTTCTTGGAAATGACATTATTGAATTTGTAGAAAAAGTTAGAAACTTGCATAGTAAAACGCTTAGCAAAGAATTGTAATTTTATACCGAGCTATATTTTGTATCAATAGAAATAAAAGAATCATTATAATTTTAAGTGTTTTATTGTTATATTAATGAAAAAAAAATTGAGCGAGTCTGCTAGTACTCGCACTGTACACATATGTCCTATATCGACATCATGGACATGAAAATCTAATACCGCCCTAGCGGCTAGCTTTTTAGAAGCGCCACTTGAGCCGATGCAATCGCGGCCGTCCTGGATTAGCTTGCTCCTCAATGCGCATTGGTTATGATGTCACATCGGTTTACACATTACCGTCCCATTTGCCGAGACTTACCTTCATACCATACCGCCGTGAAAGATATTTACACATCAAAAAAATATAAAAAAATAAAAGTATCGAATTATTCAAAGAAAAAAAGAATGTTAAAACGTTAACGGTTTGAATTATTATTCTTCTAAACAACTAGAATTTGCTTTAAGAAGGATGCTGGTCAATTCAGTAGAAAAAGATTTGGTAAATATTTACTTTGAGCACTTTTCGAATTTTGCAAAAAAATGTATGTGACCTGTAGAAGACATTATTAGAAGTGTTTTGTGATACCTTACATATTGCGCCAGAAATTAAAAAATAAAAATCACAAATAAGGCCGTTTAACAAGACTGTAACGGGGCGTCCTGCGTGAGCGATTTGCAGCGAACGCGAATCAGTGGCGATGCCGTGCGACTATATCCATTTTTCGTACGGCATCGCCAGAGCTTCGCGTTCGCTGCAAATCGCTCACCTAGGACGCCCCGTAAGACATTTAAATGCGAAAACTCTCCCACTTTGACGTTAATTATGAAAATTTACTTGCAATGACTAACATTCTTGATTTTCAAGTAGGTAAATGTCCCAGGTCAGGTGCATGGAACATCAATTATTGAAATTACTTACGTGGAAAGGGAGGAGGCATTAATGGGACAGCAGTGGGTAAAGCGCCGCTGCATTTTTCCAAAAAATGTGTAATCGCTTTGTATGGTTCGGATATCGCATCATAAATAAAGTTTCGCACAAATATCCAGGATAATGTTCTTTTCTCCGTCCAAAACGCGGCACATTTTTGCGCACGTCTACCCATAAACGTTCTATATTTTGTGTGTGTACCCCTGTTTCCGGATCAACGAAATTAATAGAATGGTTTACTCTAAGATGGGTATATTTATTGTGATTCAAAGAATCATATGCTCGCCAACAGTCACTGTAAACCGTGGTGCCAGGCAATACTTTATGTTGAATTATTGTCATTAATGTTTCTGAAGTCTATACGGCTTCTAAGAAAATCCGTTTAGTTCCCCGTTGGATCCCCCCAAAAATCCATTGCCCCTCCAAATATCTACCTCGATTATATTTTTCGCCTCGTCAATTTCTACAATTTTTCCTTCGCCCCCAATGACCTCACTGTGTCTTCATTACCCAAACGAAGCAAAACCAACCGGAACTAACCAAAACTAACCCAAACTAACCAAAACTAACCCAAACTAACGTAGACTAACCCTAATTAAGCAAAGTAAAGAGACTTCACTAATCCAAACTAAGCAAAACCAACCCAAACTAACTGAAACTAACTCAAACTAACCCAGACTAACCCTAAATAAGCAAAGTGAAGAGGCAAGCGCGCGTAGCCAGACTGAGCAAAAGCAACTCAACCTAATCAAAACTAACCCTAATTAACCAAAGTAGAGTCATCTTCATTACCCAAACAAGCAAAACCAACCGAAACTAACCAAAACTAACCGAGACTAACCCTAATTAAGCATAATAAAGAGACAAGCGCGCCACGCGCGCTTGTCTCTTCACTAACCCAAGCTAAGCAAAACCAACCCAAACTAAACAAAACTAACCCAAACTAACCCTAATTAAGCAAATTAAAAAGTCTCT